>PVLA01000254.1:0-136384 GCA_004027455.1 Hydrochoerus hydrochaeris | reverse complement strand
ATTTGTAGCTTACTTTAAATTCAGATAATTTAATGTCCTTTGCTATTTTTGCTCAAAATAGCTTTAGTTAACTTCTTCTCTATTGTGGTTCCATGTAAATTTTAGATTAGATTTTAGAATTCTGTGAAGATATAACTGACATATCAATAGGGATTGAATTAAAACAGTAGTTCATTTTGGGTAGTAAAATATTTTAACCATATTGAGTGTTACAATCCATGAATGTGGACGATATTTCCACTCTTACATTTCTTTCATAATTGTGCGGTAATTTGCCTTGTATGAAATTGTCACCTCTTTGATTAAATTTATTCAGAGTTATTTTAGTTTGAAGCTATTATCAATTAGGGATAGTTTTTAAATTTCTATTTCACATAAATACCTATTTATGTTTAATAATACAGGTTTTTAATTAAATCCCTTTAAATATATATATATATATTACCATAAGGAATTTGTACTTGTACATGATCTATCTTGATTTTCTTTCTTTTCCCATTTCTCATTTCCCTCTCCTGCCTTCAACCCTTCTTCTCCTTCTTATTTATAAAAGACTTGTTTCCATTTTACTCATTCTATCTCTTTTTTCTTTTCCCTTCCTGCTCATCACCCAGTACCCATTCATATTTGAACATTGTCTTCCTGTTTCACAATATGTGTTATACATTTTGGTACTTATTTACATATTTAGTTTTTTACATAAGTATATTAATACAATATTAACATGTGGGCATTTGATTTATTTCACTTAAGACTATGGTCTCAAAGTGCATCCTTTACTAGAAATATCTCAAACTTATTTTCTTTAAGGCTGAGTGGTACACCATTGTATTAAGAAAAACTGCTCATCTTCTTTATCCATTTATTGGCGATGGGCATTTGTGCAACTTCCCAGATACAGCTATTATGAACTCTTCTGCTATAAACATGGATGTGTATATGTCACTATGCTATGATAGTGGAAGATATCCAGAAGAGAATATGTGAGTCAAATGGAACCTCCAGTCCTAGTTTTTTGAAGAATCTCAGTACTGATTTCCACAATCATTGCACCAATGTATCCTCCCATCAAATGTGGACAAAGATTCTCTTTACCCTACAGCATTGCCAGCATTTGTTATTAGTTGATATCTTGATAATAGCCATTCTTTCTGGAGTAAGATTGAATCTCAGTGTTATATTAATGTGCATATTGCAAATCAAAATGTTGAACATATTTTCATATATTTATTTTCCATTTCTACATTTTCATCTGAAAAGTGTATCTCACATATTCATTTTTCAGTTGGGTTTTTTAATTTGGGGGTTCTGATATTTTCAGGTCTTTGTGTATTCTAGATATTTATTCTTTGTTTTAGGGACAGATGGCAAAAAATTTTCCACTCTGTGGTTCTGTCTTCACTCCTCAATTCTTTTGATGTACAAAAGCATTTTTAGTAAGATCCTTGGTGTGGTGGATTGTTCACTGTGGTCAACTTGTAACACCAGCTGGACTGAATCAGTGTGGTGCTGTGTCAGCGGCCCCCCTGAGGATTGTTGCCAGCATAAGAAGAAGACCTGAAGAGGAAGAGTTGTTTGGTGCTGTTGGTTCTCCTGTTGCAGTGTGTTCTCCTGAAGGAGCTTGTTGAGCTTCTCTCCTGACACAAAGCTGGTTGTTCTTATCAGAAAGGAGCTTAGTGCCTTGTTATCGCTGAGAATGGCCAGGATTCACTTTGGGGGAGCTCTGGCTCTTATGTTGAACATTACTTTCTGGCTCCAGAGGGAATGATACTATGCTACTCAGTCTCCAGGAGAAGACTGTCATGCTGGCTTCCTGATATGAACTCAGCTGTTCTCCTCATTGAAGGGGCCTGGGACATCATTGTCGCTAAGGATGACTAGTACTTTTTGGAGGAGCTCTGGTTTTACTTCGAGTATAGTTTCCTAGCTCCAGTATTCAACTTTTAGCATACTGGCACAGATCCTTCATCCCACTGTCACAGACTTTCTACCTTCCATTATTGTGGACTCTAGGCCTCCAGCTGGACTCATGGGAGGCATTGTCATGAGCTCTAGGTCTTCAGATTAACTCATGCAAGATATTGTCATTGGATCCAGTTCGAATCTAAAGTATTCACTGTATGGACAGATTCCTGCATTTTCTTTGTATTTGACTCTTGGGGTGATTATCATAAACAATAGTATAAGGTATGTGTCCTGTATTGTTCTGCTTGCAAACTCTGACTACAACAAAATTGGTACTGAGAGAATGGGGTAATTGCTGTGATGTTGCCTAGCCATGTGGCTTAAGAGCCTTTAAAATTGATTTGGAAAGGTTTTGAGAGACTAGCCAGATTATATTGGAGACTGAGCAGAGCCTGGAGAACCAGAATACTGCCAGAAATGCTGACGGTTAAAATGAAGTTCACCAAACTTCTTTTTAAAAGGACTGCACTCCTGCATCAGGGGTAAGCTGCCCGGAAACTCCACCGTGGGCCCGTCCTGCCACTGGGATCATAGCGGAAGCCTGCATCAGGGGTAAGCTGCCCAGAACCTCCATCAAGGGCTCCCCCTGCCACCGGGAACTCAGCGGAAGCCTGCATCGGGCATAGGCTGCCTGGAACCTCCCTGCCACCAGGAACATCGAGGAGGCCCGCTCAAGACTGAAAACTGCCCTGGACTGCATCAGCTGGGCCCACCCTCCCACCTGGAACATCAGAAGATCTCAGAGGGATCCAGTTAGTGTGAGAAAATTTGGAATTTTGCTCCCAGGTGGCGAACTTTGGACTACACCGGATTGACTGTATCAATGTGGTGAGTATACCCCTAAAATAGCCGTGTGCAGGGGATAAACAGGGCCACTAGTAAAACCCCCTACAACTAACTGTATGACTTTGTTGTGTCTGAAAATAGTGTGTGTGATCCTCTCCTACACATAGAAAACACCAGGCAGAGTGAAAATGACAAAACGAAAAAGCAAAATGCAGTCTCAAACATATAGTTCACCAGAAACAAGTGTAGGAGACATTGAAATAGAGGACCCCAAAAGTAACACACCAGGAATCTCTGAAAAGATAGCCAGTGAAATTAGAAAACAACTGCATCAGACTATAGAGGAAATCAAATTAGAAGTAGTCTCCCATGTAAAGATAGAAATAACAACTTTAGTAAAGGAGTTGTTGAATGTAGCTAAAGAAGAACTAGAGAAAATGGTACATGAGCATGGGAAACTGAAACTTTGAATGAACAATATAGAAAACAAGCAGAATTCATGAAACAAACTCAAAGAGACATCCAAGAAACAAAAAATTCTATTGAAAGCATGCAAAACTGCTTAAAGGAAGCTGAGGATAGGATTTCGGACCTTGAGGACAGGATCACAGTTAGTGATCAGGAAAGGACAGAACTTTTAAAAATAACAAAGCAGCATAAAATGACAATCCAGAAGCTTCATGATGATGCAAAGAGCAACAAAATAAGAATAATGGGCATTAGTGAAGATACAGGAGTCCAGGCAATTGACATACATAAAGTATTTACAGAAATAATAGCAGAAAATTTCCCAATCATGGGGAAAGAATCTGATATGCAAATAAGTGAGGCATATAGAACACCAAACAGTCACAATCAACATAAATCCACACCCAGACACATAATAATTAAGATCTCATACATACAGCATAAAAACAGAATATTAAAAGCTGCCAGAGAAAGACACAACTCACCTATCAAGGAAAACCCATTAGAATCATGGCAGACTTTTCAGCACAAACCCTCAAGTCAAGAAGAGCTTGGAGTGAGGTAATTCAAGCCCTGAAAGAAAACAACCTTTGTACCCAGCGAAACTTTCATTCAAATTTAATGGAGAAACAAGATACTTCCATGACAAAGAACAACTGAAGTAATTCATGTCCACCAAGCCAACCCTAGAAAGAGTACTGAAAGACATACTAGGCAGAGATAAAAATGACCACAACCCCCAAAACAACAACAGAAAGAAACCACCAGGTAGGATAAACAATTAAATAAGAGGAAAAGCAGAAAGAAACAACTGGAACATAACATGGCAAAGTCGAGCCAGTACATGGAAATCCATATGGAGAATTCTCAGAAGACTAGGACTGGAAGCCCCATTCAATCCAGCTATCCCCCTCCTGGGTATTTTCCCCAAAGAACTGAAAAGTTCATATCACAGTGATATATGTGCACCCATGTTCATAGCTGCACAATTTGTGATAGCTAAATCCTGGAAACAATCAAGATGCCCATCAACTGCAGAGTGGATGAAAAAGATGTGGCATTTTATACAATGGAATATTACTCAGCTATGAAGAAGGATGACCTTGAGACCTTCATAGGCAAATGGAGACAACTTGAGACTATCATCATTAGTGAAATAAATAAGAATCATATTTATAAATATCATATTGTGTCTCTAGTATAAAAAGTAAATAAGAACTACAACAGTAATAAAACCAAAATGTTTAATTGCTATTGTAAAAAAGAGAGGAAAAGAAAGTGCTCTAAGGGATATAACTGCATGTATGTTTGAGTGTATAAAATAGATGACCATATTGCTGAATCTTTGTTGGATCTTTGAGCAAATCTGCTTGTAGTCTGACTGTTTGAATATTTACTATGTACCCTTTAACTTTGTAACTTGAACAACTACATCCAGGATGACAATACATAATTTATAAATTACTGTTTTCTTTGTGGGGCCTTTTATCATTCTCCTTTTTCTTTCTTTCTTTTAGAATTCTGTATTTTTGCTACCCTTTTTTCTGTTTTTTTTCCACTTCTCTTTAAATAAAATTTTTAAAATGTATAATTGCTGCTGTAAAAAAAGAGGAAATAGGAAGCGCTATAAAAGGTATAGCTGCATGTAAGTTTAGCTGTGTGAGATTGATGACCATATTTCTAGGTTCTTGTTGGATTGTTGAACAGATCTGTTTGCACTCTCACTGCTTTAGTGTCCACTTTGTGTACTTTAATTCTGTAACTTGAATAACTATTTCTAAAAGAACAATATGTAATGTATCAACTAGTGATTTCTTACTGTTTATCTTCTTTTCTTGAAATTCTGTAATATTTCCACCTTTTTCCATTTTTTTCTCTTTAAATAAAAAAGTATAATTGCTATGGTAAAAAAGAGAAAATAGGAAGTGGTATAAAAGATATAACTGCATGTATATTTATGTGTGAGTGATTGTTACCCATATTTCTTAGTTCTTGTTTGATTGTTGAACAGATCTGTTTGCAGTCTCACTGTTTGTGTTTCCATTTTGTGTGCTTTAACTTTGTAACTTGAAAAACTATTTCTAAAAGAGCAATATGTAATTTATCAACTAGTGATTTCTTACTGTTTATTTTTTTTTAATTCTGTAATATTTCTGTCCTTTTTCTGTTTTATCCCTTTAAATAAAAATTTAAAAAAAAAAAGGACTGCACTGGCTACTGGATCTCAGGTAGTATATTGTGTTTTGATTGAAAGTTAGTCTTTATTTTGTTTGTGGTTAGAGATACTGCCTGGGTTGCAGAGAAATTTCAGTGCAGTCTACTGTTGGGATGGTAGCAAGGTTATTGTTGAGAGCTTTTGATTAGATCTGTGTCAGAAACTTAGAGCAAAGGATCATTAGGGTGCATTGAAGCATTTGGCCAGATGGAAGGCTCCAGTGCTTTTTGGATCTATAAGTCTCTTATTTCTGACTGGTTTTGACATCAGGATGAGTGTCCTTCTCTTTCTTAATGCATGGATCCTCCTCTATTCAACCATGTTGAATCCCTCATCACTAATTTTTATGACGATTTTGTACCATAAAATTTAGATGGATTACTTCATTAGTTCTAACAGTTTATGGTAGAGTGAGGTTTTCTATGTACAGCGATTATGTCTGATGAAAAGAGTATCAATGAGACTTTCTATTTTCCAGTGTAAGTGGAGCTTATTTAGTTTTCTTTCCTAATTGCTTGACCTAGAACTTCCAATAGTATGTAGAATAAAATTGCATGAAAGCAAGCACTTTTGACTGGTTCCAGATTTTAGAAAAATCACTTCAAAAGGAAAACTATGCTTCTCCAGTTGAGGGATATTGTATGGTGATAGGCCTTTGGCTGCCAAGACTGAAGTTAAGCTTAGTTTCTCCTGAGTTTCAGGTGCATATCACCAAGTGCTGAGTGTGGGGGTGTGCCCTATCCTCACTAAATAGTGTAGACCAATCCACAAGTCTGGTTCACCAGGAAAAGATGTCTTCATAACGCAAGGCAGATTCAGAGAGTATAATTGATGCTCTGAAAGAGAATAAAGAACTTCACTTTCCTGCTTATTACTAGACCTCATCATGGTTAGAAAGCACTCAAATCTATGGTAAAGTCTTCACCTAACATTTGTGCCTTGCCCCTCATATGGTAGTCCTGTTCTGCAAATCCTCTACTTCAGACTGAGGAAGAGAATCAACAATGAACTGTTCAAACAATTCCAGGATCTCCATTGCTGGACAGTAGGGGAGGGAAACCCTACCTGGCAGGAGGTTTTGCTGTGGTGGGCCTGGTACTAGGTTTCAAGCATGAGCTCTGAATCTGATTCACTCTCTCAGGGATACTAGTTGTCTCTCCCAGAATGATTTACTTGGGGTAGGAGGTAAATGACACAAATGATTCTTGCCTTCTTTGGTGTTTTTTTTCTCTTTCTTTCTTTCTTTCTTTCTTTCTTTCTTTCTTTCTTTCTTCCTTTCTTTCTTATTGTTGGACAAAAATCATAGTGTATGGTCTGTTACATGGCTTCCTCAACATTTATGAGAGTAGGTTGGTGCATAAATAGCTAGCTGTTGACACTGGTGTTTCCATGGGGAGATAGTAGTGAGAGAATCTGTTATGGTTTGTGTCTGCACAAGACCTTATGTGGTCATGGTGTGATGGGCTTTTTGGAGACAGCTGAATTTAGAGTTTGTGACTGGTTCTTTGTCTAGTGCTAGGACTGATGGTGTGAGGGCTGCATCCTCCTATCAGGTATGCAGGTATCCTGCATACACTAAAAGAAAGGGAAAGTGGCTTGCTGCTTTCTTTTGCTCTTGTTGCTTTGCTGTCCTCTGCTTCCATTAAGATTGCCTCTTCAATGGTCCTCTACTTTGGAGCCAGCCGGTTATAGGCTGAATTCTCCACAAATTATGAGCTAATTAAAACTTTCCTCCTTTTACTTTGCATGTTAGATATTTTGTCTCAGCAATGAGAGAAAAAGGAACTAACACAGGATCTTATAAAGCTAGGTCTTCTTCTGCCTCTTCTTTGGCACAAAGTAAACATTAACATATTTTATCTTTAATATTTAAATTGTCTGAGTTGTTATATAAGAAAATAATTAACTTTATATATCAAACTTGTATTCTGCCACCTTGTATAATCACGTATTCCAGGAGATTTTGTTGTTGATTCACTGGAGGTTTGTACTTAGATATGTGCCATCTTTCTACAAAGTTTCATTTTGTTTTCTTCCCAATGTGCATAGGTATTTCCTTTCCATGTTTAATTTGCTAGAATTTCTAGACTAACACTGATAAAAGTGGTGAAAGGGGAGATCCATCTTGTTCCTAATAGCAGATAAATAGTATATAGTTTCTAAATATTAAGTATGGTAGTTTTTCTTATGTTTTTCTTATGTTTTGCTTCATAGATTTTGTATCAAATAAGTTTCTCACTATTCCATTTTTGTTGATTTTTATCATGTATATTTGACAACATCAAAACACTTTTCCTATATCTACTGCTATTACGATATATTTTCTTTTTATAAAACTGGCTGATATGACAATTTATTGTGATTTTTGAATAATGAGTTAGTTTTTCATATGTGGAATAGATTTACACTAATGTATAATCCTTTTTAAACAATATTGGATTCTGTTTAAAATTGTTTTTAAGGACTTTTTAACTTGGGTGCATGAGATTTAAGTTATCTTGTAATTTTTCTTTCTTGTGAAGTCTTTTATTGTGCATTAAGATAATGATATTCTCATACAATTAACTAGAATTTGTTCTCTGTCCTTTTGCTTTTTGAAAAACAAAGTGAAGACAATTGAGTTTTTCTTACACAT
This sequence comes from Hydrochoerus hydrochaeris, assembly GCA_004027455.1. Taxonomy (NCBI): domain Eukaryota; kingdom Metazoa; phylum Chordata; class Mammalia; order Rodentia; family Hydrochaeridae; genus Hydrochoerus; species Hydrochoerus hydrochaeris. The sequence goes on along the minus strand of PVLA01000254.1, from coordinate 128,315 downwards.
TTTTCAGAACTCATCAATTGGAACATTTGAATTATCAATTGCATCATACCTGAGAGACCCTAGCAATTCCTCTGCCATGACTTTTGTTAACAGAAAACTCAATACATTGGCTTAACACATCAAAATATATTGTATACCATTTCTACTGTGGGTTCAGCACATAACTGAGGCCACCAATTACTCCTTGCCTTGTGATGTTTTCTTATCAGAATACTCCACATTTATTGTTGAGAAACACAAGGGAGAGAGGTTAGGAAAGTCACTAGTCTAAGATCACTTACAGAAATATCTTGAATGTGCTGACATCATATTTTGTAAGATTTCTATTCATTTACATTTTTTAGGTTAATGAGGCCCAGAATTTGGTTGATCTTAATGAATATTCTATGTGCACTTGCAAAAAATGTGCTCTGGTATTTTAGGTGATTCTGTAAATATTTATTAGACTTAGATCCATTTGATTGTTCTTCTGTTTGGTGCACCCATTTTCCTATAAATATTATTCTGCAGAACTTGTCAGCTGCTGATACAGGGGTATCCGAGGCTTCAAATGCAATAGTGGACTTATCTATTTATTCTTGGAGGTCAATCCGAGTTGTATCACGTATTTTCAGTTCTGTGGCAATTATACACATACAACAAATATTTCTATGTATTGCAGAAGAATTTACCCTTTTATCAAATTGCAATGTTTCTTTTTTGTTTCTGTAATTTTTCTTCTTTTGAAATTAGTATATTGTCTCAATTTTAAAAAATAGGATTTGTATGATATGTCTGATTGCTACATACATGAAGCTAGGCAGCTAAAGACAACAAGAATTTGATATTTATCTCCATGAATAAATTAGATCTGGTAAATTCTTTTCCATTGGTCAAAAGGCTTTATTTCAATAAATTCTTCTAAAATGTTTTCTGATTTTCTCTATCAATTTCCATAGACATCATCAAGTCTATGAAGGAATATTCAAAATCAGTTTTTAGAAAGCACTTCCTCATGCCAGACACCATAGTAGATTATTTTCTATCAGTGATGTAACTTATTAAACTTTATTACCAGAAGAGATTATATTATGGTAGCCATGTAAGAGAGTGGATCAGGGATTTTAGTCAAATACCCAAGGCACACAGCTTAATTGGAAAATGAACTTTTTTTTTTTTTATTGGTACCGAGGATTGAACTCATGACTGCATCCTTGCAAGGCAGGCGCTTATGCCACTGAGCTAAATCCCCAGCCCTGGAAAATGAACTGCTATTTATAATCTTAGCCAAAATAGCTTCAGAGTTCATGTGCTCTGGAATCTGACTGAGCTTGCTTATTGATATTAGATAGTTTTAATATAAATATAATTACACTTAAAAATATTTTGAGAAGTATTAATCATTTGCTTTGGAAAAAATGCCTAGCAAAGCACTTGGCATATTTCTCCATTTGGTCAAGTTAATTTGAATATATTTACCATCACTCATGTGAAAACATAAAATAATCTTATTTCCTAAAATGTAATCACATTTCTTAGATAATATTTGCTACTGTAAGACTTTTGTGCCTCATGTAATCACCATAATTAAATCTAGTTGCTTTATTTTAAATTCCTTTTCACTTTGATGATTATATTTTCTTAATGCAGTGCCTTTTTTCTGGTGTAGAAAATGTCATTGACATAATTTACTTTTTTACTTGATACAATTATTTTATGGTTACAGCTTTCTCTTCTGAAAATATGTTTTCTGTATCTATTTGATAACTTCTGACTTAATTGTTTTGTTTTTGGACCCTACTCTAAAACAAAATTAAATAAATTATTTCTTTCAAAAGAATTTTATATATGAATAGAAAAGAGAACAAATTTGTATCAAATAAAAAGAGCCCAGCACATTAAAATTAGCACCATACTATTTGTTAGATATATAAATTAGTGTGAATACATCATATGTACTACATATATTTAAAAAATTAATAACTGCATATGTCAATAGAAATTCACAATTCTAATTCCTAGTGTAAATCACACCCATTCATTGCAATTAGAAACATGAAATAATACCACTCACAACTTAGATGACTATGTATTTTGTCTTTCACAGAATTCAACATAGTACCTATAAAGTTGATTTGAAGACAACTTAGTAACAATGAGTTATTTAAAAAATCCTTTATGTTCCAGTTGATTGAACATGAAGGCAAATATATGATGTATCCTCCAATAAATGGTTTAGTAGATTCCTCAATCTTAGAGAAAATAAACATGGAATTGTGTCATACCATTTCATACAGTTATATAATAACAACAGATTAGTATTTTGAAAAAAGGGGAAATGTAATCATTGTGTGATTATTATAAAGTGCATTTATACAAACAAAAATTCCTAAGACATTAATGTGCGATGTTATCTTAGGAGACAACTAGTCATGTATATATAATCCATGCAACCCTAACAAATCCATACCAAAATGCCATTATGGATTGCATATATAGAGTATATGTATTGCTTCATAGATACAAAAGGTAAATAGTGTATTTCAGTGCAAATCGTGCTGATTTACTGCCAGCTAATGGGCAACTTTAAATTCATAGGTCTATCAGTGTTTGTAAACATTGGATTCTACATTATACATTGCCCCAGGGAGCTATATCATGTTAATGAGCTTTATATTTTCCAATTTGCAATACCCTGAAGACACACAAAGCAATAATACCTTCTTCGCAGCATAATATGGTACAGTTCATTTGGATAACTTAGTGTAAGGGACTATATATATATACATATATATATATGCTGGAAAGAACTATATATATATATATATATATATATATATATATATATATATTGCTGTAAAGAACAAATGAAATAAATTAATTATCAGCACACCTCAGATTAGGCAGGATAAGCAAATGATATAATAAAACTGAAATATCACAGCACTGTTATGCACTGGGGTACATTTACATGTACTACAATAGATCAGTGGATCTGGATTCTGACGATTTGTTTTAGCATCTGGTTTTCTAGTTATTAAATCTAACTCTTTGTTTTAAGGTATGTCACAAAAATTCTCAGAAAGCCTATTTTGTTTTGTACCGATAGCATATGTCAGTAATTCAGTGCTCCTTCTCTGAATAATATTTGGAATGGAAATATTTAAATAGTAAATGGCTAGAAAGTGCTGAAATGTTCACTTTATTTAAAAATGAGACTATCAGATGAAGAACTGAGATGTGCTCATAACTGGGAAACAAAATGACAGTCAATGAGGTTTTAAACAGAAAAAAATAAAATGCTGAAAGTGAATGTTGAAACTTGAAACAATTTCTTTGGTCTGATTCTCTCTTGAATTATCAATGCATATATTCAAATTCTTCTGGTCATACCTATGTAAATATTAGACACCATGAATATGGTTTACTGGAATCAAATTTGTCAGAGTATATTAAAATTAATTTTTAGCCATCATTTAAACATTAAATTTAGCTGTTTTAATTCTAAATACTTAAACAGAGTTATAAGGTCTTGCAATAACACTTAAGACTTTAGGATTTATTTTCTTTATTTTAAATAAATTATTTGATATGTTTACTACAGTATAACTATAGAAAAGTAAAAATCAATTCAAAATATGCAAATAAACATATCTTTGATATTAATATCTGTAACTTCATGTATTATATATATTGAAATTTCAAAGACTTTTTTGTCATTTTATAATAATATATATTGAAAAGCATAGTATATTTTATATTGTTTTGAATAATTTTAATTAATGTACTTTGTTTTCAAACATATTTGAAGATTATTACTATTATTTTAACATTTTGATCACTGATTCAAACTGTAGAGGTTATTTTTAAGAAATCAGATGGCTACCTAAATAGGAAAGCTTTGAAATTAGGCTGTTTGCATACACAATATTTGTTATTTCTATACCATAAGACTTCCTATATGTGATTTTTACATTAATACTACAGTAAGAATGGTTACAAGCACATCAATACCTTTGTTTATTCAATTCAATATTTCTTTGATATTGTGCTTCTATGAGAACTTCTAAATATTTTCATTTTTGATTCTTTCTAAAATTTCATATTATAGCTATGATTTTTTGGAGTTTTTTCAAATTTTAAAATAAAATAACAAGATAATATGAGATTAACAATAGTTAATATATTGGATATTGTTAACTTAAAAGTTGTTCAGATTATAAAATATAGGTATAAAAATGATCAAGCAGTGAAAGTGTAAGTCATTCTTTTTGATGAACTATAGAAAAATTATCTATCTTGTATGTATATAGTACTCCATTGTATAAAAATACCACATCTTTTTATCCATTCTAAAGTTGATGGGCATTTGGTTTGTTACCAAGATCTGGCTGTTACAAACTGTGCCATTTTAAACATGGGTACATGTATATCACCGTTGTATGAGTTTTTATTACACCACTGTGAAGTAGAACACTATAAACTGTAATGGAATGCTCCTAGAGTTTCCCTTTTTCATTTCTTTCTAGTTTAGATAGATTTTTTTTTACAATACTAAAGATGCAAATAAAGTAAAAATTGAAAAACATTATTTGCAATTTTAGTGTTCCCCAGAAGTAGTTTAATTTGGCACTGATAAAATCATTTTATCCAGTTATGATTAATTCTGTCATTTTTACCTTTGACTTGAAGGAAGATCAGCAAGGAAATAGTATATGTCTGAAAATAAGCACAATAAAAAGGAAGTAAACATAGAACAGAAAATTCAAGAAATTAAAAGAGAATAAAGTGGCCGTGGAGGAGGGAGGAGGGCCAGAAGAGAAAGAAGAGAAAAGGAAAAGAAAGGCAAGAAAAGCAAAAGAGGAATGTGAACAGTAAAAATAACTATTTTTAAATAGAAATAATTTGATTTATATATATATATATATATATATATATATATATATATATATATATACAGTAAAACAATTTATAACTATTTATTTTAACTTTTAAATGTTCTTATAAAAACAGTGTTCTATTTCGGCTGTCTACTGAGTTCCCGTCTTCTTCCGGCCTCCATTCACAAAGCCTTACTGGAACGCAGAAAACAAGGAAACGTGTCCTGAGCCCAGAGCAGACAGCCATGGTGCAGACCAGGAGTGAACGGAAAGCATTTTCCAATACTGCTTGCTGCAAAAATTTTGATTTTGGGGGTTGGAGGTTTACCTCAGTGGCCTAAGTGCCTGCCTGGCAAGCACAAGGTCGTGAGTTCAATCCCAAGTTACACCCCCCAAAAAAAAACAAATAAAATTTTTTTTGATTTTGTTTCCTCTTAATTGAGCTAAATTTATTTTATTCATAGTGTATAACTTTCTGTGTATATATGGTCTTATTTTGACATAATCCTACAAAAATTTAGAAAAGTGTTCTTATGTGTGCAAAGTTAAAAAGTAAAGTCAGCCAAGCATGGTGGTTTACATCTGTAATCCTAGCACTTGGGTAGGCTGAGGCAGGAGAATGGAAAAATTAAGCCTACACTGGGCAATTTAAAAACTCTGTCTCAAATACAAAATGTAGGACAGCAAAACAGGACCAAAGAAAACAAAACAGAGGGGGATGTTCCTCAGTGTATTGACTTTAGGTGCAATCTCCAGTACCACAAAAAGGGCAAAGCAAAATGGTCTAAACGAAAACAGGGTAGAGATTACTCGGGGCGGGGAAGGATAGTGGTGAGGAAGACTGGCTGAACACGATCAGTGCATGCTGCATTATGGATGGAAACATGTTACCAGGTCTCATTCAATTAATGTGATAATAGAAATTTATGAGGAAGAAAATCATATAATTTTAAATGGTAGAATAAATGTCACATCAACATTGTAATTCCTGGTGCAAGATATATACCAATTATACCCTGAAAGTACTTGCAAATTTAATTTATAAAATCATATATTTCTAGAATAAAAGACTCCACTGTATAAATAAAAATACACATATATTTCCTCTTGGTGAGAAGTAATGACTCTTTAGTGAGAAACATTGCCCTATTTATCTTTTTTACTAGTGATGTACTGTAATCAACTGAGTGATAATTTCAGGAAGAACAATAACAGGCTCCTCAAAAATATCTATTCCAAATTCCTACAGACTGTGAAAATGTCACATTACATTGCAAAGAGCAAATAAAGCTGAAAATTAAATTAATTTTGGTGATCAGCTAACCTTATAATTTGCGAGGTTAGCCTAAATTATCGATGCAAGAACTTCTGAAAGGCCTTCAGAGTTAACGTTGAAAGTAAAAGGGTGAACTTTGGTGAGACGGAAGAATAAGATTCCACTTCATATTCATTGACTGAGAACAGAATAAGGAAGTCATGAGATAAGGAATTTTGGTAGTCTCAGAAATATGGAAAAAAGAAAAGAAGAGATTCTCCCCTAGGGAATCTTAGGGGAAAGGATGAAATCCTAGAGATACTTTGATTATTTTACCCTTCAAGACTAGTTTAGCATTTTGACCTCAAGAACTGAAAGTATTAAACCTGTATCATAAGAGTAAGTTTGTAAAAATGTGTTTAACATTAAGAAACAAACAATGTTCAGCTGTGGTGAGATGTGTGTAATTGCTATGAATGTATTTATTCTTTCTACTTTATTATGATTTAAGTTTTAAGGTTAAGACTATTGTGAGATTTATACAAATTGATTTTATAATACATGTTTTTCTATTATCTAAATGTTCTATAATAGACTTTTTATTATTGCAATAACTTAATAATAAATTTTGAACTGCTTTCAATTTTTAATTACAAAGAAATCCACAAGAACATCCTTATGTATGTACTTCACTAACAGGCTCTTTAGTTATAAAATTCCATATAAAAATGGAATTTTGGGAACATTAGTAACATGACCTGCCATGTTGAATAGAAATTATCTTTCCTAAGTCACAACAATAGAAGCCAAGAAAACTTTTTTAAAAATTCTGAATTTTCTTAAACTTATCATAAAAATGAGTTTTCATGGACAAATATTCACCCACATCCCATCTGGGATAGACCCACAAAGTAGCAGCTATGGTTTGCTTACCTTGAAATAAACCTGCGGGCTACAGAAGAGCCACAAACAGGCAGGTGGACAAGAACAGTAATTTTCATCAAGTTTTGAAATGTAAGCCTGGACTCAAATGAGTTTGAGAAGCTCCTGATGAGTAGTCTTGTGGTCCTCATAGTTTTAAGGGTTTTATCTCTAGATATCCTTTGAATTTATCTGGCAAAGACCTGAAAGTGTGACATGAGTGTAGAGGGGACAAGGAGCCTTTGAGAAAGATAAATGATTGATCCTTTACCCTCCTAAGGGGAAGAAATTTCTCCTAGCAGTGTCTCTTTTGATTTCATGTTTTCTTTAAAGTGTGTAAAAGTAAGGGTTCGAAGAGTAAAGTACAGTCGAAAGGGTTACTGTTACTAAGCACGGAATGCAAGAGTAAAACTTACTTGTAACATTATGGCTGATTTTTATCTCCCCACAGCGCTGATAAGGTTTGTGTAAGGTGTCAGTAGATTAGAGTTGAAAGAGCTATGAGAAGCCTGGGCCACTTCTAGGAATGACAAAGACAGGAAAGATACAAAGGCAATATAAGAAACTGACACGTAGCATCCACAGTTAAGGTAACTGAAACACAGCCCAGGTATTAGATCAATTAATTTCAGAAATTCAAATTACAAACTTACTTAACTGAGTTCCTATTTAACTCTGCATAATATTCCTTTGTAAAAAGGAATGCTAAAAGGAAAATTGAAAAAAGTCTCAAAGGACAAGGCGAACATAACAATTAAGTTTAGACATCATAAAAACTTTGGGATTATTAGATGAGAAGTTAATATAAAGATGAATGCAGTTTCAGGATTCTACTGGAAACAGTAGAGAATGTTAAAGAAATTGTAGCTTATAAAAGCAAGGGCATGAAAATTTTATGAAATAAAAGTACATGAGTGAAGTAAACATTCTACCAGATAGAGGCTACAACTTTCAAATGTTTGGACCAAAAAAAGTATCAGTGAGTTGAGAGAGAGGCTCATCAGGAACTTTAAGACAGATATACAAGAAAGGAAAAAGAATGAAAGACAAATCTGTGGCATGGTGGTCCATATATGTAATGTCAGTTCTCTGGGAAGGTAAGGAAGGTGGAACCCAAGTTCATTGCAAAGCTTGATCACTTTATCAAGTTAATGAAACCCTGGTTTGTATTTAAGTGTAAAAATTCTCAGCTCATCCTTATTACTTAAAAAAAAAGGAAATAAATATCTATAAATCATGGAGCAAATTTAGAAATGTATAGATAAACATATACTGGAAGAGAAGAACAGATAATAAAATAAAAGAAATAACTGAGTTAGTAATGATATTGCAGGTTTTCTACAATTTGACCTACACTTGTTTATACTTTTTTATACTGTACTTATGTTTATTATCAAGCTTACAAGTAGAAGAATATGAATTTGGTACAATATTCACTTTCTCTTTTCTGTAGACTCCTTTGTAGTGTTTGTGTGTGTGTGTTTAAAAGAAAGAGAGAGGGAAGAGAGAGGGAGAGAGAGAGGGAGAGAGAGAGAGAGTAATTAAATCAAAGTAACACTGAGGTTTGACTGTACTCCAGAGGGAATGGTTATCACTAAGAACTCAAACACAAATTAGTGCAACCCCTGCAGGAATCAGTATGGAAATTCCTCATAAAATTAAAAGAAATTCCATTCATTTCATCTGTACCCTTTCTGAGAATAATCCAAAAAGCTTAAGGTATTTTATTACCATAATATATGCATACCTGTGTTTATTGCAGCAAAATTCAAAATACATAAATATTGGAAAGAGCCAATATATCCATCAATAAATGAATGCCAAAGAAAATGTGGTATATATACACAATGGAATACTACTCAGCAACAAACCAGAATAAATTTGAGTCATTAGGCAGAAAATCAAAGCATTCTGAGACCATAATATTGAATGAAATAAAAAGCTATTGCTTAAGTGTTTCATGATTTCTTTTATATTAGACCTAAATAATTAAAAAAGAGCAAAATAAAAAATACATGATAGGAAAACGGGAGGTAGGGCTTTTGATCACAGGAAGGGTCTTCAGGATGGAGGAAGTGGGAATGGAGGGCAAAGGGGAAGTAGAAAGGATTGAAATGTGATCCGTATGTGTACAAACTCCCGAGGATGAATGTATTCATTATGTATCACAAGTTTACACTGATAAAAAAACATTAAAAAATGAGAAACTGAATTTCTACTTTAAAGCATATTCTACACACATATAAAGTTTACAAAAAAATCACTCTTCAAAGGGATTTAGTAATGTATATTTTGCTAGTAGTCATAAACATGATCTTCATTTTATGTCAGTCAACATCATAGCTTTCAAGAATTTTAATGTATATCAATTTATTGTGAGTGAAATGGTTTCTCAGTTTGGTTTCATTTGGTACAGTTTGGATGCTGTGCACAGGTCTCACTTTTCCCGGAGATATGGAACATTCAGAATACTTTCCTTTAATACTTTCCTTTAGTGTTTTTTTATATCTTCTATATATTTTGTAAATGTTTCTTTAGTTTTTCATTTTGAAGTTATTATACATATATATGTGTGTCACATAGGTATACATACATATTGATTATATATAATCAAAATTGTACATGAAACGTGCCTTTGATAATTATATGCTTTGAAATATTTTCTGCAGCTCATAAATTATATATAGTGATTTTCATTTTATTTTCTTGTTCTGGCAAAAATGCATAGTAAATATTTCAATGCTTATTTTAATTTCTGTTCATTAATTTTCCATAAATTTTATTCTATTAAATATCATATGGTATCTAATTTCCTGCACATTATTATTATAGTTTTTCTTGCCATCTTATAGAAAAAGATATTGTCATATATTTTAATACCGTCATACCTCTTTTTGTTGTTTTTTTTTTACTTTTTCTTATACATGCTAGGCATAGATTGCTTCACATTCTTACTATATTTTTGAACTATCGAGAAAATAAAAATATTTAACTTTGGAACATATTTTTACTTCAGAAACTAACCATCTCTAATGACTACAGATGCAGATAGTAGATTTAAGATAAGTGGGGCTATGTCATTTTACGACATGTATTTCATCATGAAATGCTTTTATGATGAGTTCATTTTAAATGAATTGGATGCCTCACTGCACTATTGATGCATTTTTGGGAAAATATTACTGATGAATTTCAAATGAATAAAATTTATCCTTATAAGATCATCAAAAATCAGCTCCATGAAGTTTCCTACTGTAATTTTTTAAAGTCATGATGCAGATTTAAAACTTATAAAACTGCCAAGTATTGACTAACATAAAGTTATAAGAAAATATAAACAAAATATTTTTCTTATTCTATTTGTTCAGATTTTAGTTTTAAATACGAGCAAAAATTAATGTTAAAAGCATAGATAAATTTTTGCTTGTGGGTGTGTACACAAATATGAATGCCTGTGTCCAAACTCTGAAAAATGTAAGACAGTAGAAAAAAATATTTAAAATTCCATAATTAAATTTTTGTAAAATAATTACTGAATATTTATTTATACAGAAATTACTGAATATTTATTTATACAGAAATATTTAACATTATCAAATATGACTGACAGACTCTTTTATAATACATAAATATGTGAGTTGTTTTCATATTTAACAAATTTCAAATATATATATTTCTTCCATATCCAAAATTTTAAATATACAATACTCACAAGCACTTAGGGCATAAATTGAATGAAATGCCCGTGATTTTATCAAAGTTATGCAGTTATTGGGTGTTTTTTCTAAACATATTTTTACTCTTACACTGTGAAATGAATATACACATGTTACAATTTACTAGAATGAAACTTTGTACATTTTAACGCAGTACTGAAACCCTCATTCTTCAAGTTTATTTAAGAAAACATAACTTTAAAATAGCAATGTATTCTGTCATGTTGCTTAATATTTATGAATTAACCTTTATTTCTTTAAAACATTTATAATATCTTATTATTAAAAAGGTATACCCATTGAAGAACATAATATTAACATTTGAAATACACACTACTCATTCTACTGTATGTAATAAACCAGGTATTTTGTTTAGTGTAGATATACCAACTTACAAAATTAATCTTTTCAGGAAGATATAATTACTAACACTAAACAATGTTTTGCTATTTTTTATGTCTTGAAATATTGTTCACTTAATATGAATAAAATAAAACACATTATGTGCCTGACACATCAACCGTGTCAGACATGCAATATTTTCTCAAAGGAAAACTACTTCCATTACTCATAGGAATAAACTAAGAAAAAGTCAGAAATTTTTTTTGAGGCATTCAAAGCATAGGGTTCTTGGACATGATCAAGTGTTGAATTTTGGAAGAATGTGGTAAAGTGAAATATCAGTTTTCCCATGAAGCATTGCCGTGTGGTATGGTAGTGTTCTCTGCAATGGCTTTGCTGTGCAGAAGCACACCCAAAACTTCTTGTTCTTACTTAACTCCAAAATGACACCACTGACTTGGTATTTTTCCCTTTCTGTTTCCCACCACTCCCTCTGATCTCCGATTCTTCTATCCTCCTCTCCACTTTTATGAGATCAGTTTGCTCAGATCTCACAGCTGAGTGTGACCATGCTATACTTGTAATTGTGTGCCTGATTTATTTCTCTTAACATAATTACCAACCATTCCATCTTGTCAAAAATTGCAGATTTTTCTATAGTCCAAGCACTTCTGTCTCTCTAGGTAAATTCATTTTTTGAAGCTTAATGTTATTTCAGGGCATAGAGTATCATTACTACAACTTAAAGTTTTATGTATTGAAGTTATTGTATACTGATATTGTACTGATAAAAACAAAAAATATTTAAAAGGGAAAAGTAGGAAACATATGCTTCATATTTTGACCAGAAACAAAGTACAAATAATTGTAATTTTTTTTCTTATTTTCTTATTATTACTCAAAAATTGATAAAAAGATTTAAATGTTTAGATTCGGTTTTTTACAGACTTCATAGTTAAATATTGGATTTCTTTGTTCCCTAAAATAAAAATTCATGGTTCTTGAAGTGATTTGTAAATCCTTCTATTTCTACCACTGTAATTCAACTCTAAAGTTCTCCAACTAGTGCACTGCATAAGTTATAATTTCACCTTAACTGCTCTTCACCTTGAAATAGAGCTACCACTACAGGTCTTTAACTTGATATTTTCTCTGCGTGGAATGCTGTCTTCCTGCTCTCCACAGGTTTGATTCCTTATTTCCTTTTAACTACACTGTCAGTGTGATATTTCCCTACATAGGGAGTACCTTGAAGAAAATACAAAACTAAGCATGATCTATATGGCTTCATATGATAGTCTGAATAATATCCTAAACCCCTCCAAAACTCTTCATGTCATAAATAATAAATATTAACTTATGAGCAAAAACTACTTTGCAGACTGATCAAGGTGAAATGTCTTTAGATGGCAAAATCGTTGTGGCTTAGCTGAAAGGCCTAATGCAACTACGAAAATCCTTAGAACAGGGTAGTTCACAGGAGCTGGGTCAAACGAAAAGAGATGTGGTAATGAAAGCAAAACACTTCAGTGCAACAAACACTTGGAGAAACACAAGGAAGAGCCTGAGTCAAGGAATGTTAGTGGTCTTTAAAAACTTGGAAAAGGCAAGGATGCAGATTTTCTACTGTGATTTTTAGAACAACAGGCCTCATTAATACATTGATTTTGGATGTCTTACTTTCAGATTTGAGAAAATGATTTTGTGGCATTTCAGTCCACTACTTTTGTATTCTTACCATAGCAATAGTAAACTTGTATTTTTCACTGAACACTTCCCTAATTCTGGTCTGTTCCTCATATTAGTCTTGTTGGTCTTCTCACTATTTGAACAGTAGGGATTCTCTCTGTCTCTGTCTCTGTCTCTGTCTCTCTCCCTCTCCATTACCCTCTCCCTCTCTCTCTCTCCCCTTTTGTATTTATATTGCTCCACACTACTGAGATACCTGCACAGCCATCATGAACACTTCTATTGAAGTTTTCTTCAGAGTGCACGCCTCGTGTCTTCTCTCTTCTGCTTCTAAATCATCTAAGGCTCCCTTTTCCTTATTTTATATTTCCTTTTGTTGCATCTGTCATGATAACACACATTTGCTATTGATTTTTTGACTTTCAGTGATTATTGGCTTGTTAGTTTTGTGTGGACACAGAACTTTATTGTTTTGTTCATTGTGATGTCTCAGTAACTTTTTATGTTAGCTGATCTACATTAGATATTTGATGCATGTGTGCTAACACAGTGAATTAATGAATGAATAAGAACTTGCTTCATGAACTTAAAGTGTTCTTCTTGGTGAAATCTGTAAGCTTGCTAGATACAATCCATATGAATTTTTATTTATTCAGGATGTTTTTCTTTCTACATGTGTACTCTAAATTTTTTCAAGAGGTTTGAATGAATAAATAAGTAATATATTCCACATCTAAAATTGTACTGGTAATGTAAGCATTGTGCAAGGATAATATTGAAAATAATTGTAAAATTGAAGTTAGCATTCACATGGACATTATCACATGTATCATTGTATATTTGGAATTTAGAAGAACACCTTAAGCACAGTTATTAATACTGTTTGATAAAGGAACAAATTGGGAATTCATAAATTCATATTAAGGGATTCTTATTGAAGTCATTTATGAAAAGTCTACTTTAAGAATATATGGTACTTATATGGACAATCTATTCAGTGATTATCATTTATGCCACTTAAATAAAAGCAAGGTGATAAGCAAAACAATAGCCTCATGGGTCACATTTTATCTGTACTGAAGCAATTGCTAAGTGATGGCTAGAGGACAGTATATTTATTTTTGTACATCATCAGAAATGGCACAAACTTTTCAGCACAATTTAAAAGTTGACTCTAGCTTCGAATTTTGAGCTAGTGGAAAGGAAGAGTCATGAAAACAGGGAAGAAAACTGAGAAGTGGAATTTATATACATCTCCAGTGTTGGGGGTAGTAACTGATCCTAAAAAGTAACAAACTGAAGGAAAATAAATTTCAGTTTTTTAGTTCTGTTCACATGTTTAAGATGATAACAACATTTATTAAGATGCATTAGTCCATCACACAATAACAAAACTACATTTTTTTTTGCTTTTTGAGACAGGGTCTCCCTGTGCAGTTCAGGCTGAACTTGAGCTCACTTTGTAGCCCCAGCTGGTCTCAAACTCAGTGTGATCCTCTTGCCTCAGCCACCTGAGTGCTGGAATAACAGGCATGAGCAACCATGCCTGGCTAACTTTACATATTTAGATCCTCATTTTTCCAATCAGGGTAACTTATAATACTGACTTCTGTGTCCTTAATGAAAGTCTTGAGGCTGTAATTTTTCAGTATATACATTTTGAACAAAAATAATTGCTAAGCAGTTGACATTGCCTTAATTTGTGAAAACAACATATTGACAAAGAAATAAACAGTGTTTTACATCATGAATGAAGGTGTTTGTATATATAGATTCATGTAGGTGTGTATTGAGATATTATTAAGGAGGATAAATACTGTGTAATTAATGGCCACGAGATTCTTCCAAGTAATGTGAAAACATGAACTTATTTAAATTAAATCGTAGAGAGTAATCTTGTGAATACTCTTTTGTATTTGGTAAGATAAGTACGTTTGAAAAATTAAAATGTAAATTTACTTTCACAGTATATAATGAGTAATCTTTTGCTGAAGCAAATTGTAAAGACATTCAAAAAAGTAGTAAATACTAGAGTTATGATACATTTAGAATGGTAGGTAGCAACTTTAGGAGAGTGACAGAAAAGAGATTGAGAGACCGTTCTTAAAAATATCATCATTATAATATCAGACATTATTTATGAGTGTTTCAGTGAAAGCTCTTTATTATTCTTCCCTTCCTCAGGAGAAAGCTATGTACCATCAATGAATCCTTTTATTCTCCTTTTAGGGGAAACTTTTTCAAGTTTGTGTCAACAAAATCTTGTAATAGAATTTGAAATCCAATCTACAGACACATTTTAGTCTGCATGCAGATATGGATAAACTAGACTATAAACTTTTGCATTAAACAAATATTTGAGTCATGGGACACATTAAAGAAATTATAGGTACAATTTAGATCAAATTCTTGTGAACTCATAGTTTGTCAAATGAATGCCAACATTTTCAAAGTAATATATTAGGTAAAATATAATTTGTCTTCATTCAATATATACAATATAATATTTTTCCCCAAACTTAAGTGTTTATCTCATATTTGTGGTTCTTTTTGGTTTTTTCTTAAGTTTTTTTTTATTTAAAGAGAAAAAAAAAACATGTAAAGGGTGGAGATAATACAGAATTTCAAAAAAAAAGATAAATAGTAAGAAATCACTATTTGATACATTACATATGGTCCTCTTAGAAATAGTTGTTCAAGTTGCAAAATTAAAGCATACAAAGTAGATATTCAAACAGTGAGACAATAAACAGCTATTCATGCATGAGTCTCTATATGTATTTCTATTCTTACTGTATTAGAGGGAAAAACAAAACATAGCAAGACAAAAAAAATCCTATAAATACATGAAACCAAAAAGTTGTATAAAACCACAGTACAAGGTGATCTACAATGATTATGTGTTGTTTCTTGTTATCTTCAATAGAATTGTCTATATCATCAGGCATAATTAAATATAGCAGTGTATAACTGAATATAGTAGTATATAGCCATATTAATAAAAATAAAACATTGTAGACAGTAAAAAAACTTCAAAGGCAGGTAATAATCAAACTAGACTGGATATTTTCATGAATCTTGACATATTCAGTGCAGCTGCCTATACTCTCAGACTTGATACTATCAATCATAACAGCTTTGAATAAAATCTATCAATACAAAACAGAGATCTAACAAACCAGATTAGATTGTTATCAGTCATGGTAAAACAGTGTAGGTTATACAGAGTTTTACATTAAGTTAATAGGAAATTAAGGACGATTACTGTATTATATCCTGTTATTTTCAGGATAACTGTCTGTGCCCTCAAATCTAGTACAGGTAGAATGACTGGACCAGAATATAATACATCTAAGCATAGTGGTATGAGTAATGTGGGTTTTAAATCCTGGTACACTATTAACAATATAGTGTATGAAGGCCATCTATGTTAGAGATTCTAGCCATCCTTCTCGGCCTCATTTCTGCTATGCTATTTGTCTGCCTTTGGTTGTCTACTTTTCTCCTTCATTCTACTGACTGCCCCACTCATTGAGGTCTTTCTGCCACTGTTCCTAAAATCTTGGTATTTTTTTTTTCTCTCTCTCTAGAATGTCCTTCAGTGTTCTCTATAGGGTTGGATTGGTGGTCACAAATTTTCCCAGTTCCTCCTTGTCATGGAAGCATCTTGTTCCTCCATTAATTTCTAGTGATGGCTTTGCAGTGTACATCAATCTGGGCTGGAGGTTATTTTCTTTCAGGGCTTGGAATACTTCACTCCAAGCTCTCCTTGATCTGATGGTCTGTGTCGAGAAGTCGGCCATGATCTTGATGGCCTTTTCTTTATAGGTAATATGTTTCTTTTCTCTGATGGCTTTTAATACTCTGTTTTTATATTGAGTTTCTCGTATCTTGATTATTATGTGTCTGGGTATAGCTCTGTTTTGGTTGTAGGTGTCTGGAGTTCTGTATGCCTCACATAACAGAATGTCATTTTCTTTTCCCATGCTTGGGAAGTTTTCCTTAATTATTTCCATGAATAGCCTTTGTAATTCACCTGTTTGCATTCCTGCTTCTTCATTCACATTTCTTATTCTTAAATTATAGATTCTTGTCATCTTCTAGCCTTTGTATTGTTACTGCCTATTTCCTTGTTATTTTTAAGAGATCTTTCCTTTCATGATCACACATTGCAAACTTGTCTTCAAGTTTGATAGCCCATCGTTAGTTTCTTTTAAGGAGTTTTGCCAGCTTTCAAAGGAGTTTTTAATTTCTTGGTAATCTCTTTGAATCAGCTTCATGAATTCCATATTTTCTTTATATTCTTTATTGAATGTTTCTCTCCTTTTTTTGTATTCCTCCCTTCTTCCATCTATTCCTGAGAAATGCTTTGCATTTCTCTACTCATATCTTGCTTTACCTGATTTAATATTTCAGTTTTGAGCTTGTCTACAAGGTTCCAAAATATCTTTTAATGTCTATTGAAGCCATGTCTGATGTTGCATATTTGTTGCCCTCAGTCTCCCTTGTTTTTCCCTCTCCTCGATCAGAGTTCTCAGATTTCTGGTTTGGGGGCCTCCTCTTGCCTCTCACTCTTGCCATGGTCCTGGCCTCCTCCATACAGGTATACAGTGGAGGTCTCAGCCCCCTTCCCTGTGAGCTACAGTTCCTCTGAAGCATGCTGGTGAGGAACCTCTGCCCTTTCCTGCCTGCTCTTGTCACTGAGATGTAAGCAGTTGCTGCCTGTACCGGCCCCTCCCTGCCAGGCCAGCCAAACTTCAGGGGCCTTCACCAGGTTAGTGTGTGCTAGGCGTAGGGAATCGATTTGGGACTGCTCATTTGGTCCCAGCCAGGGACATGACCCCATCCAAGCAAATCCCAGGTATCTGCTCTGGGGAGGGAGCAACCAACTGAAGTCACTGTTACTCCCAGTTCAGGCTCCTCCTGCCTGATTCCAACATGTCACCCATTTGGTCTTGCCCTTCCTGTGGGGGAGTCTCATTCCCAGCACTGACCATGGATTAATGAAGGTCCCTTCGCTGGCTCTGCTCTCCGTTGGGCTCACCAACCCCCGACTTCAGCATGGCTGTGGCTCCTGTACGTGGCAGCGAGAACTAGTTTGGGTGGCTTTGCCAGCCAGCGTGAATTTGGGAATTCAGGCCGGTGCAAATTTGGTGGGTAGAAGTGAAAACTGAGTGTCCCGTATTTTTAGCTGTCTCGAGATTGCATGTGTGATGAGCTTTTTTATGTTTTAATTTCTTCCTACGTCAAGAGGATCCTTCTTTTGTCTGGATTTCTCCAGGATGTTTTATTCTGGCATATGAGTTGTTTGTCCCAGGAGGCTTTGTATTTTGTTGCTCACTGATCAGCCATCTTTAGCTCCTGTTTAATATTTTTGGTGGAATGTTTTCTTTTGTATGACAACTTTTGGAAATACTAATTGTATTAATTAAATCCTAATCTATATAATTTTTTCAGTTATGAATACATATTTCTGTTATATATTCCATATTTGAGTCAAATAGATTTCTAATTTTGGCATTCAATATCCCTTAGCAGCATTTTTTATTTGAACATTGCTAAATACAAACATTTAGAATTATGTCTATAATGAAGGCAAAAATTATGAATAAAGGCCTTTTTTAACACTTATGATCATACTGTTTTTTCAATGTTACATAAATACATCTAAACTTTTTTTTACAATGAAGTGGCAACAAAAATACTAAAAATTCTGACATTTGGAATTTTTGTGGAATATAATATGTGTAAGTCAGAGATACAGGATTTAACAAAGGATATCTGACATAGAAAAATTTTGATGACTTACTGGGCTAGTGTGATCTTGCTTAAAATAAATAAATAAATAAATAAATAAATAAATAAATAAAATATTCTGGGGTGTATCTCAATGTGAAGGACCTGAGGTCAGTCTCAAAAAATTGTACCACAATACTAACTACATTAATAATGATTATCCTCATCATAATAAAAACAAATAAATACAAAAATCATTATAAGTAAAACTGACTTCTCTCCACTGAGGTTTTGTGGCTGTTGCTGCTGTGTTCTGCTGAATTATCAAACATCTTAGTTTCATTTTGCATAATTCTAAATTGAATTAATTCCTCATAATTAAATGCACTATTGATGGATTCCTCCGTTGGACACATTTTATTTTTAGTGGGATAAAGTATTTGTAAAAATCAAAATATTCATAATTTTTGAGCCAGTGTTATAAGTGTAAATTACTTTTTCCAAGTAATTCTGTGCAGTCAGTGTTAACATGAAACCAAAGACATCAGAAAGAACAAAACTATAATAGACTACCATTCATGTAACTATAAGTGCAGAAAATCTCCAAAGATGCTAGCAAACTAAAACTATTGTCTTACGAGAAAAATTATACATCCTGACTAATAAAGATTTATCTCAGAAATTCATGATTGTTTTACCAAAAATATATTAATGTAAAATGGGATAAAATACCAGAACATTGCAAAAAACACAGAAAAATATGTCAAAATCAGATGTATTTACATGATGAAATATTCAATTGGGCTGAGGATTTAGCTTAGTGGCATAAGCACCCACCTGGCAAGTATGAGGTCGTGAGTTCGATCCCTAGTACCAAAAAAAAAAAACAAAAAACAAAAACAGAAATATAATGAAATGCTCCCATGATAAAAGACATCTCCACTCACATTCTAATTAATATTGTCCTTTGTAATGGAAATCCATGCATGCTCATGCACTGTTGGTAGAAACGCAAGAAAATAATCACTTTATAAGAAGCTCCAGCAGTTCCTTTATCTTACATCCAAATAAATGAAAACATGTTTCACAGAAGAACTCTTATATGAGTATTTGTAGTATGATGTAGTATAATATGTAGTAATATGTAGTATTATGTAGTATATGAGTATTTGTAGTATTATCAAACACAAATTTTTGAAATGTACACTATATTATTGCTACCGTAGTCTCTCTACTGCATAGTAGCATAACACAGCTTCTTGTTCCTAATTATAATTCAGTACCCATTAATCAAGTTTTTCTCATCGTCCCCTTTTTCCTTCCTCTCCCCAGATTCTGGTAACCACTACTCCAATCCCATGTTTTGAGAGATCAACAATTATGGATTTTACATAAAAGGGATTTCATGTAGTAAGTTGTCTTTTGGTACGATTTTCTATTGTGTTCATGTCTTCAGCACATACGATGATGATAACTCCAGACCATTCCATGACAAACTGTGTTCTAGGATGGTCAGAGTGGGTGAGCCAGACAGACTGCTCTGCTGGAGTTTAATCATTTTGGAGTGAAGATTGCAATTTTCTATTGCATGGCAGAAGGTCACATTGCTAGCCTCTTTTAAAGTACAGAAATATAAAGAGAAAAAACTCACAGTGACATTAAATTGTAACATATATAATTTTGTAACCTTAATGCAAAGAAGACAAAATCATGGACCAGATCATCTGACTTAAGCCTACCAAGAAAGCACAGCAGTTTCTTATCTGTATTTTTGTACTCTCTTGCAACTGACCACTTTTGCTTTTTTGTGTGTGACAACTAGGTTCACTTAAGTGTGCTGGGCACTTGAAAATGTTGACTATTAATGAGTGTTCACACCTTCATTAAGAGTAACTGGAGTGTTGATTAATGATATGCAACAAGGAAAGAACACTGGTCCACCAGTAGCATGATTGTACATTTTAGACACCTAAGAAGTTTTAAGCAATATTGATGCCTGAATAAAACCGGAAAGTATTCAGATCTGGGGATCTGAACTTTACATGCTCCCTAAATGGTACATGTGTGCTGTCATGCATGAGAATCAATAGTCTGCAGCCAAAACATTTTGAGAGTTCAAACCATTGGAATGTTATGATTTATTTGCCATGAAGCCATATTCCCCATGCTAGAATGAATAAAAGGTCTATCTATTTCCAAAAAGGTAGTTAGGACAAGTGTCAGACATTTACATAATTGTAATATGTATGTGGTACATCAAATATAGGAAGGCAGAATTCCGACTTTTTTAAAACCTTTCTGGAGTTCTGGAGCACAGAAATCTCCTTTATTAAGCTTAAGCTCCATAAACTAGTCCCTGGAGCAGTGGGTATGGAAATATTGCAATTTCTTTGAACCAGGATATTTATAATAGTACCAGAAAATTTATATTCATAAAAAGTATCTCAAAGACTACTTAATATAAATGGGAGTATCTCTGCTTGGGTGGGTCAGTAAAAGCTAGCATTGTTGGAATCACTAGGCTGAAACTTCAGTAGAAAAAATAAATAAAGCTCATTGAGTTTCAATAAACTAATGATATTATAAACATCAGTGGAAATCTATTAATATATATTTTATAGTAGCTACTATATGTCAGACAAGTTATAGAAAATGACTTTATAAAAAACAAGTGCCCTCTTTTTATTACCTGCCTTCTACATAGACTTCCAGAGAGGGACTGAATTCAGTTTTAAAAAGAATCTTAAAAATAAATAATATCCTACAGAGTTAAGTGCACCAGATTTACAAATAGAATACTAGTAAAGCAATATATAATATACAGAAGGAAAATTTCTCACTGAAAATGTAGCATTTCACTAAATGTTGAAAGAGGCAAAGAAAATTCTTTTTAATCTAGAAAAAGAACATTTTACTATTCTTACATTTAATTTGATAATGCAGGTTAATAGTTTTCATAGAAAACTCATTGTTTATCTTTCAATAAGTTTGCAACTTAATAAACCTGACTGCATCTTAATAGAATTAAAAGGATTCTGTATTAATTATGTCATCCATATGTAAGCAAATCAAAACATTTGAAATCAGCTTTTATTTTAATATATTTGAAAGACTAAAATTTCTGTTGAATTATTCTAGCTCAATTTTATTTTATGACAATATATTTGTTTTACTTTAAACATTGTAATAATTCTGTAAGGATATACATACTGCATAATTTCAGCAAATAAACGTTTCAAATCATGACATTTTCCTTCTGACAAGTGATACTACAATCAGATGATAAACGGTAAATTTATAATAATTCTTATACATATCTATGGATATGGTATATCTATTGGTTTATACAGTTTTAATTACATATAATTATTTAAATATTCATTAAAGAATTATAAATCCTCTTTCATGCTTTATTTACAATGGAAAACAAATACATTAGAAGATAAGATAGAATAACTATCTACATAGATGACTATTTGCAAATTTGTAAAGTATTCATCTTTGCTAAATATTTTTTGTTAAAATATAAGTCATTTTTCATGTGTAAAAGGGAATCTTTGGACACAAAATGGGGTTGGGAATGCAGTTCAGTGGAACAGTGACTGCCTGGCAAGTGTGAGATCCTGAGTTCAATTATACCAAAAAACAGGAAAATGAAAGTAAAAACTGAACAATGTTCATATTAGGCCGAATTTTGGATAAAAAGTGCATTGAGACTATATTAACTTATTTATTTTCTGAAAAGTATCTGTGAAACACAACCCTAAAACTCATAACCTGGGCAATTCCAGAAAAATTAACAAACTAGGCCTTTAGGCACATGAGTAAGAAAAATCCTTGTGCATGTTTTGAATTGGGACGCTAATGTGTGTATAACTTTAAAGCAATAATCAAGAAAATATGTTTCTTGAGGTGTAATCAAACATATAAACAGGTCGTTTTAGCTTGATTATAAAGGAAGGACATGGTCTTTATTTTTATTATTTTATTGCGTCTTAATTAGTGGTCTATTGATATGTTTCATGTAAGTGCTCAGTCAGCGAAACCATGAATAATGAGATGCGAGCTCAGCTTGGAGCGCATCTTCTTGGAAACGTCAGTCAAAGGCGGCAGGCTTCTGTGAATGTGAAACAATTTTAGAACGGTGCTAACAACTCTGACTGCAATTTACCTCACTGACTACACATGAACAGTTCTAAATAGTATCGTCCATTCTCTCAGCCATCACATGTTTTCACTGCTTAAATTAAATGACTCTAATAACTTGTCATGATTTCTCTTCCAGAGAATGAATAAATCTATACTTTCTATTATTAATCTCATTACTCTTATGCATGACTTGACATTATAAATTATCTTAAAAAGAAAAAATGTTTTGCTCATTTGTCTTTAGTATAATGTATTAAAATGTAATTTTCACACTGAGAGGAAATATACACAAACTTAGCAAAAAATGGTATGTTTTACATCTAGCAATACCAGTTAAAAGTTTTCTTAAAACTATACTCATTTATGTGTTATTTCTTAAATTTAACAGGAATTACCTTAAGTATATGTTTAGGTTGAGGGCCTAGTATTTTTTCCTCTAATGTTAGTCAACACAGAAGGAGTAAAACAGATTTAGATACTCAAATGTAATGACCTACAGGTAAAAAAACGTTAAAAGTATTCACAGTGGACATTCAAAACATAAATACATTATGCTCTTAAGATATGATATTTTTAAGGTTTATTTTGGTATTTGTTACATGGTTAAAAGTCATAATTATATTTGTTTAATATTATTTTAAGCCTGTTAAGCTGTTATTTTCCAGTTTGCTTACTGTTATAAGACCAAATTTTACCATAGACACTATATATTAATGACATCCAATAATGTAGGTTGAATTATTTCCAAGAAGATCACTATTAACTTTAAGAGAAAGCCTTATTTGTAGCCTAAAACCCTTTGAATTTGTGTTATCTTTTTTGATTGTGCATTTGTATTAGTTAATTTTCTGCTTTTCAAATTCATCAGTTTTCACACTGAGATAATTGACTAATCTTTACTCAGTTACAAGAGGGTACCAGCAGGACTCTAGTGTTAAATACAGAATCGGCAGCAAATATTTTTGTCTTTAATCTCTGTTCTACCATCTAGGTCCATGGTCAGTGGCTTACTTTTAATGTATTTCAACCCCTCATATACAAGAATGAAAAATAAAAATACTTCACTTGTATTGTTTTCATAGAAGGGTTAAGTAAATTGTATATCAAACACATATAACATTGCATGGCACACAGTAAGCATTATGAAATTGTACTATTTTTACAATGATAATAATCATTGTCATCAACTGTAATTTCACTTTCTTCATTAAAACGTTTTGACCACACCTAGCAATGGTTTCCCTGCAACAGTTTCTTAATCTTTTTTTAAAGAATGTATCTATGAGTAAATGTATCACATTTACCTTTCCCACAAATCCCATCATTTGATTTCCATTAACCTAGAGATAAGTATTACTCTTCCCAATGTAGAGGTGACAGTGAAATAGAGAAAGAGCTATGAAGGTGTAGCTCCAGAATTTACTCCTAATGCATTTAATAATTCATTAAACAATAAATTAGTGCCTTCAAGCCGTCAAATTTATTATTTTCACCAAACAGAGAAATGCCAATCAGCATCAAGAGTGTTAGGCAATGCAAGATCATGCAGGTACTTGATATTCTCTATGGTTATCATTCTTGGTACAGCCAAGAAATAGTTTGTCAAATGAATTATTCCTAAAGTAATTTTATCAAATTTAAAATGACATTCATAAATAGATTTTTCCTTGTCTTCTCAAAAGGTTGTATGTATAAAAATACATGCAGAGTCTCTAGACTTGAAATACTGTAATTTTGTTTTTTGTAATGGGAAGGAGATTGTGATTTTCCTTTTATAGGACTTTAGCTGTGTCACTAATATACATTGTTTACATTACATCATTGCTCGAATTATAATATGTTAAAACATTCTGAAAATTTTACCCAACTTTATTAAGTGGAACATTTAATTTATGCTACATACAATTTAAATATAAATAATGCCATTAAATCTATATACAGAGAATACATGCAAAGAACTTTAATATCTTAAATATTTTTAAATGTCTTTTGATGTAAATAACATATAAAACTTTAAAATTAGAGTAACCATATGTTTTATATTAAATTAACCCTAGTAATGGTGCATAACTACATTAACTATTAAAAATAAATTTGAAATGTGTTGTTAATGATACTATATAAAAGATAATTATAAAGAACATTACTATTAAATTGCTTAAAAATATACTCTGAAATATTCAAATAATTAAGTAAACTATTTCATTATATTTTTTAATGTTATTCCACTAAAAAGAAACATAATCAAGTTAGAATGAGGTGGTAAGAGGGATATAATAATATTAACTTGTGAAATATCACAGATGTAAGCATGGAATTCATTTAATTAACATAACTACTAAAAATGAAAAAATAATTACTGAATAAGCTTCATTTAACATGGAAAAGTTAAGTGATGTGACATTGTTTAGGGAAGAAATGGAATTTTAAGATTGAATCATTTATAACTCCAAAAACATATGTTGTTTCCCAGTGAGTCTTATGAATTAGAATTATTTGCAGAACTTTGTATTTAACTATAAAAAGATAATTCTGTATCAATCGTAATGTGCACAATACTTTAAATGAGGATATTTATTGCTTTACATGACTATTAAAAACACAAAATCTGTTTTAAAACAAGAACACTCAGGCAGTGACCAAAGCCTCCCTGGTACTGGCGAGACTGATGCAAGAGGATCTTGTGGTGAGGTCTAATCCTGGGCAAGTTAGCTAGACTGTCTTGAAATAATCAGGGCTGGGGTGAAGTTCAGAGTCAGTACATGCTTAGCATGCTTAGGTACTGAGCTCAATACTCAGTAACACAAAAAACTAGTGAAAAACAAAGAAACCCAAGGACTAACTTCACTGTACTGCAAAAATGACTTTACTCATGATGACCAATGTAAAATGTCTGAAAACAGTGTATCACAGGATTTGTGAAATGTGTATTTTCTGCCTTCAAAATACAGAGAAAAAAATATTTTCTGAATTGTTTTAGATTGATTGAGAAACAATGGAGCCAAAATAGATCAAAAAGTTTTCTTTCCTAAACTGTGCTACAAGATTGTGTGAAATTCTCCTGTTAATTTAAAATACAGTCATACCTTGGTAGACTAGGATTCATTGAAACAACATACTTAGCACATTTTGACAATTAAATTAAAAGTTTCAGCACTGGGCACCGATAGAAAAGCACTGGGTGGATCTCAGCACTGATGAGCTACAGGAACTTCAAAAGGACCAGCCATATATAAATAGCAGCCGAAGAAATTCTCCACGTGAGGAGGAGGGAAAGGAGAACAACTCTACCGCACTGATAAAAGAAACATGTGGTAAATAGGGTAAAGTTCAAATCTTCCTGGAAACGTAGCATCCAGACAAATTCTAACAAGTGGAAATATGGACCCGTTCAATGAACAATGCCACATTTCAGAAATATTTTGAAACATGTTTCTCTTAATAGGTTTATAGTGAAATTCACTTAGACTCTGATAGTGTTCCACAAAACCCAGAGACAGAAAACAGAAGAAATTCTTGAGAAATTTGAAATTTTCTTTTAAAAAAACTCCTTTACCAACCATTAATCTCTCCTCCACTTCTGCCTGACCCTGTTCCCATTTTTGCCAGAAACTCTTTTCAGCACAGGTAAAGTAAAATGTTATTTTATTTTTATGTAATCAATTGGTATTTCATCTATGGAGCTTTAATTTTAACGTTCTGAGTCACAAAATAACGTCATGAATTAATATGCATCCTGTCTATTGAAAAACTCTGGGAAACTTTCGCAAAGAATTATTAATTTCATTATTTCTTATGGAAAAGTTTTGTTAAATACATATCAGATTCACCAGGAGTTTTGGAACGTATTAATATCCAGTACCAAGATATAAGAATCCAGAAATAATTTTGACAAATGTCTACCTGCCTGCCAATCAAGGTATTTCCAAGACTCATTTTTAGGGGTACAGGTTCTACATATGCTGGCCTTGCATGAAGAATAACCATTCACCTCATCGCACCCTTACATTTGAATTCAGTCTCATCATAAAGCTGGATACCCTAGCTCCTTCTCTCACTCTTTATCCTAATGATGTTACCTAAATATATTTTCTCTCCATCATCAAATTTAGTGAAATAAACACATTTAACCTATTTGTAACAAGTAAAATAAAGCTTGCTACTATTCGTAAAGCACAGTATAAATACTTATTACATCTTTAAGAATTATTCTAATTTTTAGCCAAGAAAGTTTAGTTCATATTTCACACATTCTTGATATATTTTACTCTTCAGTAGGAAATTTCCCTCTCCATATGGTTTGCATCAGATGTAGAGTAGTTCTAAATTTCACATTAATACAAAGTAGAATACTTCTTCACACTTATTTTACAATAAATAGAATTTTTAAGTTTATGATAAATGAAATTCAGTGAAGCTATACAGAACAAAACTCTTTAGTTAGGAAAACAAACAATAATATATGAAAGTATTTGTATATCTGCATACGCATGATGAAATAATCCCTTTATTTAAACTAATTTAAAATATAACTGAAAGTCAATTCTTAATATTTACTTCATAAGACAAAACAAATACTCAAGATTACATCAAAGAAAACAGTAGATATTTATCACAAATGATGGTGAAATACACATATACTTACGAGATATATTGATATATGTATGTTATCTTTAATGTCATTTTTTAGAGAAAAATTCAGTACTGAAAATACTGTATTATTTGACCCAGAATGATTCTATGGATAAGGGTTTATTTCCAACTTGTTATATATCATAGATAGATAGATAGATAGATAGATAGATACAGAAAAATGTATAAACACTCAAGTACACACTTATGCATGAGTATTTAAATTTATTTTCCTAAATTAGACAAATACATTGTTAAAAGTTAAAAATACTGGGCATGAAATTAATATCCAAGAATTTTATGCATTATTTTTGGCAACTAAAAGCATTTGATGAAATTATAAGTGTTTATAAAGACAACTGACCACAGAAATAGCCTTAAGTTTTAAAAATAAAAAGTGTTCTAGGAACTATAAAGCAAAGTGTAAGAAGAAAGTTGGGTTGGGAGCTCAGAATTAATAGAAACTTGTATTGGTTACTTTTTTCCTGTTGTTGAGACAAAATACCTGGCACCCAAAATTAGGGAAGAGAAGGTTCATTTACAGTTTTGGAGGTTTCAGTCCACACTCAGCTGGCTCCAAGGCAGGGTGGCATGGCTAAGGGGTAGCAATTCATGACAGCCACAAGCAACAAGAACAAAAAGGCAAAAAGAAAAGCACAGCTCCTTCCCTCCCCTGTACTGTACGCAGGTTACCTGCCCCTTGGCAAGTGCAACACTCACACCACCAATCCCAGTGCTAAACAATGAACCAATCACAGATGCTAGACTCAGATGCCTCCACCATTGCATGAGGCTTTGGAGGATATTTAAACACCACAACAAAATCTTACCTTAATAATTATGTATTGCTGTGCCAGACAACTTTAAGATGAACACCTGATTCATGTGTTCCCTGGTCACATTTTAGTGCAATCCTCTTTTCTTGAATGTGGGCTAGCTGATTTGTTTCTAATTAATGGAAGGTAAGAAAGATAACTGGTTCTCATCCCTTCTATTATGTTAGAGAGCCATGACTTCCTTCAGAATTTTACAGTCTTCTGTCCTGTTGTTTTTAAAGCTCCAACTTTGTAATTTGTCAGTAGATAAGGCTATGAAGGAAGCTGGGAACAGGGTATGTCAGGGAGTGAGAGTGATTAGAGTATGTCATAGTGGAAACCATGAAAATCTCAGTCTCACAGACCCAAGAAAACTAATTCTGACAGGGAAATTATGGAATTGGAAGTATAGACTTCCCCAGACAAACTTCCATTTAGGAAAAAATCTATGTTAGTAAGCTTTCCATTACTATTAAAAAAAAAAAAGACCAGAGATTTATTTAGCTCAGTGGCATAAGCACCTGCCTGGCAAGCATGATGTCTTTCTTGAGTTTGATCTCCAGTACCAATAAATAAATAAATAAATAAATAAATAAATAAATAAAATGTTCAACTCAGAAGAAAACTTTATTTTGGCTCATGGTCAGTTTGCTCCATTCCTTCTGGATCTGTAGCAAGACAGTAAATTATGAGGGGACAACAGCACAGAAGAGGCTGCTCTCCTCACGGCAGCTGGGATACAAAGACAGAAGGAAGAGACTGTAGTCCCAAGTCAGCCCTTCAGGGTCACATTGGAGAGGAGCTAATTCTCCTCCATGAGGAGGTCTTATAAGTTTCAAAACTCCTCTAAACCATTGTTAATACACGGTTTTAACAAGCATTTTGGGACACTTACGCAAACCACAGCAAGAACCTACCTGATACCCTAGTTGTAGCTTTGTGTGGCAATGCATAGGGGTACTTCCCAAGCTTTTCCTAGACTCCTGCACACATAAATTATGAGACACTAATAGTGTGCTCCACGAAAGTCCTGACATTCAGTAGCTTGCTAAATATTTGTGAATATTATAACATTATTGAAACTATTATGGCCCGTAATAAAGTGATAGCTTTCTACTAGAATATAAGAACATGCACAGAATTAGTTCCACACAATAAAGGAATAGTTCACGTCTATGGCCAAAAATTCTCACTAACATACTACAAAAGGGAACATCAACCCTCACATATACAAC
Source organism: Hydrochoerus hydrochaeris (assembly GCA_004027455.1). Taxonomy (NCBI): domain Eukaryota; kingdom Metazoa; phylum Chordata; class Mammalia; order Rodentia; family Hydrochaeridae; genus Hydrochoerus; species Hydrochoerus hydrochaeris. The sequence goes on along the minus strand of PVLA01000254.1, from coordinate 98,966 downwards.
AATGTAGAAGAAAAGTTTAGAAAAATAACTTTTCTAAGATAACTCAATTTCAACACAAATGGATTTGTTTGTGAGAAACAGTCAAAGTTGTTTTTTAAAATTTTTTCATATAGGGAATTCCAAATACATGTTTATGCAATTTTTCTTCTATTTTTCATCATATTTCTCTTTTTGCTCTTTAATATGCTTTTATAAACTATGTTTTGAACTAATTTATTTTGTTGTAAACTATTTTGTTTTAGAGAAAATTTTCATAATTAGAAAAGTTTTATTTTCTAATTTAAAACTCAATGATGAATGTTAAGTGTTTAAATTTATTGGAGGAAAAACACTGAAGAATTTCTTTTATAATACTAGGTTAGCCAGATGGTATATTCATTTATTAACTCATGTTCAATTTACTCGTTTCCTTCATCAAGTATTTTGTTGTGTGATTCAGGATTGCACATGGCAATCAATGGATGGATGGATGGATGGATAGATGGATGAATTGTTGGGTGAATAAATATGAAATGTTTGTTCTATATTTTATATTTATTTTAAAGAGAATAAAAGCAAGCAAAATAAAACTGAATAGAAGCCAATAAAAGCAAACCAGTGTATGTGACATGGGACTTCAAAACAACATGAAGTCAACAATGGTTACCATAATTCTCTTATTGTCTTCAAAATAGCTGCAAATACCCTCAGACATAGGGTATTTACATGTGTTACTTCTCTACTCTATATAGGTTAGCATATGAAATAAACCTTTAAAAATAAAACTATACATTTAGATGTTGAATATATGGAGTGACATTCCACATATATATTGCAAATCAATTAATTAGTCATTCTGTCTTTCTATTTACTTATTCAAACATTCCACTCCCCCTTGTCCCACCCCACCCATAAGCTGATGCAGGGAAACACAGGCTCAGACATAGTAAAAATCACACAAAACAGAACAGAATAGAATCAATAAAAATAAAACAATGAAGCAATAAAGGACTTCAAAGTAAAACAATATTCAACTCAATGGCTACCATAACATATCTTGAACTAGCTGCCCATACTATCAGCTGTAATAAAATTGAATGAAACAAAATAGAATAAAAACCAACCCAACAATACAGTGAAAATGATACAGGACTTCAAAACAAGATAATAGAAACTTAACAATGTCTGACATCTTCCAAAGGAGATTCCCCATAGATTCTATATTGTGTATTGTTATCCTCATGAATAGATATTTAGATTAACAACTTTAGACCTGTAAAGTCAGTGAAACACTAAACACTATAAGCATTAGATTGTATTTTACCTCTATAGCTATTATCACAGCCTGTGTTTCTCTTCATCAGCTTATGGGTGGGGTGGGGCAAAGGGGAGTGGAATGTTTGGATAAGTAAATAGAAAGATAGAGTGACTAATTGATTGATTTGAAATATATATGTAGAATGTCACTCCATATTTTCACCATCTAAGTGTATAGTTTTATTTATAAAGATTTACTTCATATGCTAACTTATATAGAGTATAGATGTAACATATGTAAATATAAATATCTATCCTAGATTTGCTTGTGTTAAAACATTATGCAAGAAGCTTTCTTTTACTCATTTCCATTTACCAAAAATTTTGGTTACTGTATTAAAAACAATGAAATCTGTCAACACATTTAAATGATGGTCACTATGGATCAGTACTCTGATACATTCACAGAGCTTCAAACATGAATAGGTGAACATTTCTCCCAAGTCATACTCTTAAAATTTGTAAAAACAAAACAAAAAAAAAAAACTTTCAAAATCACAGCAAAAAATGGATATATATATATATGTATATATGATTTTGATAATTTCCCTCATTTAAATATTATACAATTTTGGTAATAGTCAATGAATAAGTCCTGGAAAACTAATATTCTGTGTGGTAATCACATAATAATGCTATTTCTATAATTTAAACTACTAAGACAATAAACTGTGCTTCTGACACACGTGGACACATACCCAGCAACTGTGGTGATGATGCATACATTAGCCTGATTATCATACTCAGTTCACTATGTACCTAGGTATCAAGATATTTCATGAACTTTCGATACACAAACATATTTTTTCAATGTTTTTAAAAGAAGTATATTTATGACATTCCCACAAGAGTCTTTTTGAAACTCTTCAAAAGATAATCACAGAACAAATCATTTAATTGGTGAACAAGCTGACATTATCCATATTTATCTCAGTCATCATTTAAAATATTCGTCATATTTGTTAACTTAGTTGTGCCAGTATATTTGAAAAACAACACTACAAAAATGTATCTTCTCCAATATTTACAATTTTAGCATAGAATAAATGTCTTATGATAGAGAGCATGTGACACTGTATATCTTGATTATAAAGTATATATTTAAAATCTAAATATGAAGTTCACTAGTATAAGGTAGAAGTGTTATGTTTCATTCTTTTACTATTTAACATATTATTTAAATATTTCATTTTTTTACTATTTAATACATTCTTTTATTATTTCAAACATTATTTTAAGACTAAGGGCATTACAGTTATATGGAAGCCCTATTTTTATATATCTGTGAGGTGTCTGAGATAATTTGAAATTTAGAGAAAAAAATATAATTCAGAATATATCTGAGGGTTTAAATTGTGAAAATATTTATTCTGCTAATGTCTCTGAGTACTTTGTCTTTGATCTTTCACTATAGAAAGTCTAGATTATAAGACAATGTTCATTTCCATTTGTTTTCTATGAGTGTGCTATCATGACAACTATTCTATGGATTTACCAAACTGCTATTTCATTAACATGGTTTTCCAGAAAAGTTGTGAAATAGATTTTTTCTTGACAGCTCATTACTAGAATTTTGGGTGAAGTGTATATTGGGATGCTTGAGAAAAATTTTCTCTCCACTCTTCAAAATGCTCGAAGCTTAATCAATGAAGAAAATCCTTCAAAATACACATCTGTTAGGTGATCTGAATTGCAGAATGATTACTACTAATCTGAAATGTAATTTTCCTGGATTTAATATTTATCCTAACAATTAAAAGTTTCATAGAAAATGTGTGTCAGCTTAAGGCAGCATCAAAATTATATTTCTGTTACTTTTTAGACAATTTATTTAAGATGTTGAAAGCAGAAAGTGTAATGGTATTAAGATTCTGGGAAGAATAATAAGATCAAGAATTATTTTAAGAAAATTAAATTCATTTAGGATCAAGTCTCTTAACATTTTTGAAAGGCATTTCTTCTTGCTCATTCTTGCTTTATTCATCATTAAATTGAAAATATTCATTGGAGTCAAATTCTAAGAATCATTCTAGCTATAGTATGCATAATTTTGCATATAGTCATTCGCTCTTACCGACAATATGTTCCTAGTCTCTCTAGAGGATTAATTAAAAACAAATAGTGCAAAACTTTATGTAGTCTTTTTTAACTGCTACATATTTATGATACAATTAATTTCTAAATGAGGCATAATAATAGATTTAATAGATTTAAATAGTAAATTTAAAAAAGTAATAGTAAAGCTGTGAGTGTCTATTGTAATAAAATTGCCACTCCTCACACTTAGGGGGTATTGTAACCTGAAACAAGTTGTTTAATATACAAACATCATGACAGTTGGTCTGAAAGTGACAAGTGGCAGCTTACTGTATACAGAATGGATGCACAACATGGTTACATTGCACAAGGAGGTCACTCATGTCCCCGCTGTGATGGAATGGGATGGCATAAGATTTTGTCGTACTACATATGGTACTGCGCAATTTACAACTTATGAGTATTTTGTTCCTGAAGATTTTCACATAATGTTTTCAGAGAGTGGTAAATTGTTGGTAATTAAACCACTAAAGGGTAAAACCATGGATGTAGAGGGAGCTACTTTAATATATTTGATAAAATAACAACATATATTTCCAACTCTTAATAGCATCCTCTAAACTTGCTTTAGAATGATCATTACTCTGTCATAACAAGAGTTTCAGAATCTGCTAAGTGGCATATTAAAGTACTGAAATATCAAAAATACTCTGGTTATAGTGCTATAGGAAAATGATTAAGGAATAATATCACATGACTGTCTAATTCCTTAGAAAAATTTATTGAAGGCTGTAGATAAAATAAAATATTAAAGAAGGAAATGACAATTCTAAGCTCCTAATGAGGAATAAACTTCTCAGTTGTATCATAATTCATTAATAAATTAAGTTAATGAAGTGAGTCTGTAAAAATATGCACTGTGTGTGATATACATCAAGAAGTACAGTTATATAGTACTAAAAATCTCAACATAATTATGCATGTGAAATAATATAAATTTTATCAAAAATAAAATTTTGAAAGCTATTTTTAAATTCTTAAATTAATGATGTAATGCTTGTCATCAGGGATATTGGTAATTTTATATACAAATACAAATGATTCTCAAATAGAAAATTGCTAACTACTAAAATATTCTTAATAAAAGTAAAATTATAACAAATATTGTCAAATTCTCTTAAGATATTCTGTACAACATCTGTATATATTCTTTTATATATGGTGGTACAGTAAAATGTAAATGCAAAGAAATGCATAAAATGCACTCTTTGATAAGTAATGAGGGAAATATTATACATGTAATCATCTCAGTTAATGAAAAGAAAACTTTTGTTAAATAACATGGCTTCATTATGATTTTATTTTCCTTTTAAAATCAATCAGTTGAGCTGGGTCTGGTGGCACATATCTGTAATCCAGCAGTCAGGAGGCTGAGGCAGAATTGTTGCAAGTGGAAGACCACCCTTGGCTGCAAATCCTAGACTACAGAGTGAGATTCTATCTCAAAAAGGCAAAAAATAAAGTTAATCAGTTGTGCAATTATCATACTGATATTTTATTTATGTTTAATCTCTATAAACATTTGGATTTATCTTTCTGTTTAAGTGACGCTACTGCACTGATCTCACAATTGGTTTACATTGCAGAAGTTTTGAGAATCACTTAAACACTGTAGAAATGGAATTTTTATATGAATAGATTGCACAGTGTACCAGAACTTTTAGAAAAACTTAAGTTTGAGTACTTTGAAACAAAAGTGTTTTTAAAAGAGATGTAGAATGGTATTTATTGAACTCTTATAACAATCAGCAAAATTGCAATTTTTCTGGTAAGTCAAACTTCATTGTATTGTGTAGTGAATAAGGCAAGCTAATAAGTTAGCATATGGAAGAAGTATATACTTGAGCTACAAATTTATGCAATGAACTCCCATTGATATTAGTTCAGGAAAACAAACAAAATACAATAAATTGGCAAAAATCCCTCTATAATGCTGTTAGTTTAAACAAACTTAATGGGATAATTATGATATAACCTAACTTAGTATTAGTATATTAAAATAAAACAGAAATCGAATACAAATTGAATATAATTTTTCAGCAGCATAAGGGTACGTCATCAGTTTATTCTTGTAAATGTATCATCGCACCAAGTCAAACACTTTGTAATTTCTTCAAAAGACATCATCACTGTTATAATTTATTTGAATCTTTTTATTACAGAACTACCTTTAGTAAAACCATGATATTTAAATCATTTCCCTCCAAAAGATGAAACAAATTCATATAGATTACCTGACTATTTTAAGGTGACATTCATTTCATTTATATCTAAACACATACATGATACTTGGATTACATAAATGCAAATAAAAATCATTTGCCAGGAAAAAAATCATCTTAAATGGTAAATGTGTAGAAATACAAAAATTATGGTTAATATATTTATACATATATTTACAATAAAATAAAGAAAATACAAATATTAAAGCTTTCTTCTCTACAACCTGCCACTTTTGCACAACTGTCACAGTATTAATGGTCATAGTTTCTCATTCTGAACTCGCTTTTTCTGAGGTCCCTCTAAATTGGTCTTTTCTCCTTGCCTTATTGGGTGACTTCAGTAATTCCTTAATGATCAAGCTGATTACTGCCAAAAGTACTTATCGGCACTGTGATATGATAATATCAGAAGAATATAAAAATAGGCACAGGAGAGAGACCCCATGTATTGTAAATGAATTGTTACTTATGCCCAGTGTGTTATAGGACCATAATTTCCTACTTGACTTATCTTACCCAGTATAATAATACTTGTTTTCTGCCTGATAATTGGCTAATACAAAAAGTTCACACTTGTTAAGCACCAAAGAAACATTTCACTAGTGTATGAAACAGGCTAATGCTGAGACAGGCCATGTTATTTCCACACTTTGATTCCTGTCCCTGAGAAATCTGCCTTTGGTAGACAGAACAATGTATACTAATACATATTCTGAACTAGTATGATCAAAATATACATTAATTTGTTTAATTTTTTTAAATTGTAGCACTAAAAGCCATACTGCCTTTAACCACCCCTCCAAATATTTATCCTTCCTTTAAATATACTTATCCCATCATTCTTGCTGTCTTCTGAAGCACTTCTGGAAATCCACTTTAGTGAGAGTCGCTATGATGTGTGATCAAACATTAACTGAATGCTGCTGCTGAATTCTCATCCAATGAAAAAAGGATACTGAAAATATTATTATATGTCTGCATCCATTTTATTTACTGACTCCAGCAACATGGGACTTCTGGTCTTCTCTCAAATTAAAAATGCTCATGAAAGTTAAACACTTTGAATTGATTTGGGATATTGAGGCAGCCAAGACAACACAACTGGAGACATTAAGGAAAGAAGACTTCTGGAACTACTTAAAAATGACCAGAATGATGGGATGTATACATTATAAGCAGGGAGTATGTTGAAGATTAATGAAATGTGGACTTAATCTGGATCATCAAGTAACTGGATTAAGGAATATCTAACAGGCTAAGAAAGTACAATTCTAGGCATGTCTGTGAGGTGTTTCCAGAGGTAACTGGCATTTGAGCTCTGGAAAAATGGAATGAAAGAAAAGAAAAAGGAAACTGCCCTGTTTTTGAAAGATTTCCACTCTGCATAAGGGGGTATGTTTTTTGCTAAAACCATTGCCTGAGGACAACAGGTTCTAGTTCCTTTCTAAGGACAAATCAGTGACTAAGAAGCTTTCAGGTGTCAGTTTCAGACTGGCACTGTGTCCTTGTCCCTTCTCTTCCAGCTTCTTGGAGCAACTGGACCCTCTTGTACTCAGTGAGCAGTTTCCTGCCTCTGATCCTTTAAGTCAAGTTACTTTGAAGAAAAGACAATATGGCAGCCATTGTTGATTTAATATCATCTTTCTCTGAAATCCTACCATGCTTTTGTTTTTCTATTACCATTGGTTCGATCATGTTGTGTTTTATTGGATTTTAATATGTATGATAGCATAAACAATTTATTTATGGAAAATGAATAATATAGTAGCTGTTTTTTATCTTTGGTTATTTGGTTCAGAATGCCTTGTAATACTTTCATTCTCTTGAGTGGTTTTATTCTATTTTGTTATGTTTGACATTGTTGTGTGTAAAGCTAAGCTCAACTATTTCACAGAAAGAAACATTATGATAGCTACTGTCCAATTGTTTTGTTGTGAAGTGCTGTGTTGCTTATATTGTTCTGTTCGGATCTGCTTAGATCTGTCTTCTTTTGTTTTATTCTCTTTAAAATAAAAAAAATATCAAACTGGGCACAAAGATAGCTAGGCCTCACACATACATGGGTGATTCTGGAATTTCTGGCCAAGGCTATTATTAACATCACAAACTTTCATTAGAATTCAAAAGCCGTGATTTGAAATTGTGATATTAAACTTGGAGAAGATTTGGAGAGGAGTTATACAAGCTGTGTTACAACAGAAAGTAAAGTCACTGAAGGTATTCTTGGATAGTAGTGCCAGAATGCGATGGCACGCATCTGCTCCCTGGCTGCAGACTTGACGTGAGTGCACGCGGAGGCTTCCTGCATCTTTCTTTAGTGCTCTCTGTACTCCTCAATGGCCCTGTCAGATTGAATTCCTTTAAGGCCCCAAGTGGTCATTCAAAATAGTCACCTTGGAAACCACACACTCTTTTAAAACTATTTTTGGGAGTCTTTTGGGGACCTTTCTGCAAAGTAAGTTTATAAAAAAAAAATATCATCCTACACTTGATTGCTTTTTATAAGGCTCTAAAACAGGACACCTCGCTGCAGGATAGACTCAAATCCCTGAAAATGAATTCAAATAAAGCTACTTTTTGTGAGTGTAAAAAAAATAAAATAAAATAAATTTCTTCACATAATTTTATAGATCAATAGATATGCTGCTGATTCTCTTAATCTAAAGGATACTAACCGTTGAAAATGTTATATACCAAACATATCACAAAAATGGAAAGCTAATTTGTACCCAGGCAAAAAAGTTTATTTCAGTGGAAAAACTAGTGCCCTTCAGTGATGGAAGTTTTCCAACATAATCACTGTTCAACTAAGTCTGTCTGATTTCCTAGGAAATTATGTCATTTTGTGTGAGCAGAGTTGATCATTGTTATAGATACAATTACACTCAATATTGGCTCCAGGAAGACCCTCCTTGGTGAAGTAAAACTCATTTTATAGAGCTCAAATTTAATTTCCATTCTTCTCAGCACCATCCATAAGCTTTATTCACAAGTTCTTATGTGAAATGCCATTATCACTTTCCTTCTCCTGAGACATAATATCTGACACGATTTAAAGAAAGATAAGTTTGTTTTGGCTTACAGTTTTTAGAGGATTCTGTCCATGGGATGCTGGGAACAGAGCAGAAACAAATGACAAAGGGTCTAGGCAGTAGATAGCGTGGATGTCATGTCATCTAGGCATCAGGAATGAAAGGTGAGATTTGGTAAAAAAAAAAAAAAAGATTTATCCTTCAGAATCACCTCACAGTTGCCTATCTCTATCCAGGCTTCACTTCTTAAGAGCATAAGAAGTTACTGAGCTCAATTTTGGATGAATCCAATGATGAGGATAGCACCCACAATAATCCATTCACCTTTCAAAAGCCTCTCCTTGGAGCACACGAAGATTTTGCATACTATAAACCATAGTATTCCACCCTATCCTCCAAAGTATTTGTCTATTTCATTATGCAAGATGCATTGAATTCATTTTTAAGAATCATCAAAGTCTGAGTACTGCCAAAGATAAAAGTCAAATGTTAGCTCAGAATTCAAAGCAAACTCATAGCTGTAAGCTTCTGTAAAAATCAAAATAAATTTTAAAACTTCTGAAAAAAATTGCATGGTAAACATTCCCACACAAAAGAGAGAACTACAGGGATATATTTGAATAAGACCAAAGAAAGACTGAAACTCAGAAGAGCAAACAAACATTATAGCTCTATGTCTAGCACTTGAGACAAGTTGTGATGAGATATGAGTTATAGATGCCTTTGGAAACACTGCAGGTTACAGCCACCATGGCCTCTAAGTTGCTGTGGTTTCTCTCTCTGTGTGTCACTGTTCTTACAAGATGTTCCATGTTCCTGGCATCTCCAGCTTTCTATGGTCTCCACTGCACTTTTGGCTATACTGTTACAGATTTACATACTACCCTTACTGGGTAGCTGTATGGGCTTCCAAGCCTTCTTCTGAAATCTGGCCAGAAGCCTCCATGACCCCATAAATCTTGCATTCTGCGTGTCTATAAACTCAGCACCATGTGGATGATCTTAAAATCTTCTTTTAATTTAAGAGGTAGTCAGGACCCCTTGGATCATAACTGCAGGTGCTTTTGAGTAACTGGATGGCTGAGCAGTGCAAAACAAATCTTGGTGAATCAGTTCTCTACTACCTTTCTGGGGAATGGAGCAGAGACCCTCTTTTCAATTGAGTTTTGCCCCACTGAGCCTGGAAGGAGGAGTTCTTGCTGGTTTCCAATATGCCCTCAAGCCATCTTTTGCTACTGTCTTGATGCAAAGTACTTGGTTTCTTTTTTAATGTTAATCATTTTAACAAATATGCTCTCTAAAATCCCAACTTTTCTTTCCAGCAAGACTTGAAGCTTTTTATATATTTTTACCTTGTCTTTTGCCCTGATTATCACTAAAATTCTGGCTAAAAGCATCCAACAGCATGAATGAAAGAGTGTGAAAGTTGGACTACCTTGAAATTTCTGCCACCAGATTAATCATTTCTACAGGTCTTAGTCTTTCTCAACATCTAAAGGAATGGGCAAAGTATAGATAACTTTTCTGTCTCGGTGAAACACACATGGATTTGTATCCAAATGTCAATAGAATCCTTGTTCCTAGCTGAAACTTCTGAGCAAGACCTCTATTATATGCATTTCTATCAGCATTCTAACCTCCTGAGCTCTGACAACTGTTACACATCAACCAGTGCTCACAGCATTCCAGGATTTCTCTAGCTGATTTCTACAGACTTCTCCAACATCATCCTGCAACCAAAAACCAAAGACTTCGAGAAACATATGGTCATGGCAGTAACCCCATCCTGGTAACAAAATCTATCTCAGTCACTTTTCTGTCACTGAAACACAATACCTGACACCTACAATTTAACAAGGTGAGGTTTATTTTGTCATGCAATTTTTTAGGAATTCAGTCCATAATCAGCTGGCTCCAAGACTGAAACAAGGTCAGAAGGAGGATGACAGAAGGGCAAAGTAAAAGGCCACAGTGGTGTTTGACTATATGGTAGTAACCAGGAAGCAGGGAGAGAAGGAAAGAAGTGGAATGGAAGATATACCCTTCAAGGTCATCCTCAGTAACTTGAATCTAAGCAGGCCATAACTTTACACTCAATTGCCAAAATCATTAGTGAATGAATCCACTGACAAGTATAGTACCTTTATGACCTCATCACATTCTATAAGCCCAACATCTGAACACATGAGGTTTTTGAAAAACATTCTGCATTATAACCATAATAATGGGTGAGGAAAGAAGTCGACTTACAGATACTTAATAACTATCTTATGTATCTAATTATTAGTATCTATTTCTGTCTTCAATTTGTCCAATCCTACTTTGAACAATTTCAGTTATACCAGGATATACACTGTAAAATTTAGTCTAAGAGCTCATGACAATACTGATGAAAACATTCAATATATTCTGAAAATGTTTCTTCCTTCATCTATTCCACCTTGAAAATGACATGTGAACATAAATTCCACGTGGAGTTTTTTCAGTTAAAAATTGGCAGTTTGGTAGACATGTCAGTAAAAGTAATATTTCATATATTGCCAGTGTCCATGAGTTTTAAGCTAAAGAAATTAAAGGTTTAAATGTATTTTAATTCTAGATTTAACTTTGATTTTCAGGTACTTTGGATTTCACTATAGTGTTTAGACTTTAGATTTTTACCTTGCTGCATAGTGGAGTAGCAGCAGTTGATTAAGTTTACTGTCTGTGAAATGACAGAATTATTTAAATTCTAGATTCAATCAAGTCTGTGAAAATTGATAGTTTTATTTGTCAAACACATCTAGTAATTTTATTCTGTCTTTTATCATACCTTCATGCATAGAAATTTTCTTTTCATACTTTTGAATTATCATGAAATTGATTCTCTGAACTAATTATTATCTCTCTTTATTGCCATCAAGTGGTAATTGGTGAGTTACTTTACCATATCGTATGCATTTACCATGTTCATTACTTCATTTATTGTATCCATTCTTCACTTGGGTGATATCATAATTTTAAATATATTTTCTAGAGCAAATGTGTTTCATTTGGCAGTGTTTTAAATTCTGTGAAAATGTGAAGATTATCTTTATATCAAAGAAAAAGGGTTGCAAGAATTTCTAAAGTACAAAGCATTACTGGTAAAACTACCTATATGTGTTGCTATGACAGATTGACTTTCCTAATACCTAAGGTTGAAATCTGTTACAGTTTATATCTAAATATCCCCAGAATACCTGTGTACTCATAGGTGTGGCTTTTGGAAGATGAATAAATTATGAATTGGTGTTTGGAGGTTAGTTCTGCTCAGAAGAGGCGGGTTACTGGAATAATTATGTTACTAGAAGGACATATCTCCCTCTTTAGATTAATACTTTGATTTCTGCATCCTAGTGGCCATGACATGAGCATCTTTTTGTCTGCTTAAGACCTTATACAATATTTCCAAGCTTGCTAAGACTGAAACTTCTGAAACATGAACCAAAATACACTTCTCCTGCTTGTGGTGTCTGATATTTTGTTCCCGAGATGAGAAAAGTGATTAAGACAAAAGTTGAAATATGCAGACATGCTAGTCCTGACTTACAGCTGTGGCATTATTTTTTAACTCTATTATTTAAGATGTTTTAAATTTTAAAATTAACTTGTCTTTCTCCAAGCCCATTTGTTAAAAAAAAATAACAAATACAGTAACAATGAATAAAGTACAAGTCTCTGTAAACCTTATCATTTGTATTCCTCAAATTAGCCAAGAAAATGTGTAACAAAGACAAGATCAATAATACTTGAAATTTCACTATATTGTTTCTTCATATATACCAGGTTGTTGAATCTCAACGTTTAAGAAGTAGCTGAGTATTCATATGCTTTCAGACCCTGTTTTGAGCAACAGATTTCCTTCTGCTGCCAGAGATGATGTCTTAATTGCTACTTCTGTGCTTGACATATTACGTGGCAAAGAAACTTTTGCAGATGGAATTAATTTTATCAACTTTAAAGTGGGGAGTTTATCCTCAATTAAATCATATATACATAATTTTACATATAATATATATATATATATATATATATATATATATATATATATAATTTATCCTCAATTAAATCATATATATATTTTTTTAACCTGGGAACTTAAAGGAAAAGTATAATGAAAACAGATTAGAAAAACACAACTACTGAAGAAGAAGCTGAACAGATCTCAACTATGAAGTGTGAAAAATTTGAAGAAGAGAGCTGAGCTGTTTTTCTTGGCTTTCAAGCTGAAGAAATATGTTGAGATGAAGAGTGTGGCAAATTTCACGAAACTGGGAATGGCCCTTGTTTGAGTACCAGTGAAGGAAAGGGGTCTCAGTCTTACAAACTCAAGAAAGTAAATTAAGCTGATAATCTGAATTATCAGTGAAATACTCAACACAGATCTTCCAGAAAGAAACTCTACCTTTTCCTCAGGGTGGAAATGTAGACTCCAGATTATAACTGACATTTGAGATACAGGATTTATTAATATGCTATACCAATTTAGTTCCAAAATCTCAACTGAAAATCTACTTCAGTAAGAAAGATAATTGGTAAGAAATAATCATGAACATAGTTTCCAAGCAAAGCTGCCTTCAAAGAAACAAAATAAAGTTGAAAACAAAATCAAGAGATTGAATGGTAGGTGATTAATGTAGGTTTTCTTAGACAAAGAAGAGTTCTACAAGGTATAGTCAGGTAAAATGTGTGTTGCAGAAAATTTGAAATGTTCATTGCCTCCTGTTTTTTATTTGTATCAATGTAGTTATCTCTCCCTTTGAAAGATCTATGCTATTTACCTGTAATGCCTGTGTGTTCTTGAATATTCCTACTTCATTACTTCAACAGTTGTCCATAAAACACAATTTTGATTGTATTTGTGGTACACAGGGCATACTTTGCCACATCAGATTGCAGGAAATGAACGGATTTAGAGGTCCATTTTCTTTACTTGAGAACAGGCTATTGAATTTCTGGCAAATGCATTTTCTTTTCTTGCTCTGAACACTTTTATTTGAACACAATTTAAGGAGAATTTCTGAATGAAATATTCTACAGTCAGTGGTACTGACTAGATTTATTTAATTTTAACATTTTGAGCTCATTGATAAATTTAAATTAATAAATTAATGATAGTAATAATAAATAATAAATCGATAAATTAAAATGTTTAACCAGAGAATGTTTATGACCTATTAAAGATTCCTTCTCTACATCTTTAAATACATGCATATACATGGTATTGATAGAGCATTGAAATGTGTATGTTTGCTCAAAACTTGGATACTACAATCATACTATCATGAAATTCGCATTTGATCTAATGGAGCACTTGAAAAGCTCCTCTAAGTATGCATAGGCCCACTTTCTTGATAATAAAGGAAGCAAAGAAGTTCATAATGTGAATATAGCATAATTTGCAAATTTATTTACTTATAATAGTTTCAGGTTTCATTAGAAATACAGATTAAAAAATACTTAGGTATATTTTTCATTAAAGAAGAGAAGAGCTAGTCAAAAAAAGTGTCAAACGAACAATAAATTTGTACTTCAGAAGACTATGTTCATTACACAAATGAAGTCCTTTTTCTTATATATATATATATATATATATATAAAATGTTCAAATTTTATATAATTCTGCATATATTATATATATATATAAATAAATAGATATAGATATAGATGTGTATATACATGTACAACCATTTTATTTGGCAATCCTACAAAGTTTGAATCTCTGAAGAAGGAAATAAATGTTTATCTAATTGTTTGATAATTTTCAAGATCCCTCTTCAATAGAGGTAATTTTTCATATTATTTAGAAAGGCAGCTTTCATTTCATTTGAATCCTCATGAACAAAATTTTTCCCTCATGAACCAAATTTTTAAGTCCTTTCTGTAATTCTTCATTTATGAAGGACTTTGACCTTATTAAAGCTGAGACTCATTGTTGAAAGTATTAGCTGTAAAGATTCAAATCAATTTTAATTAAGTTACATATCTTCTAGGTATTAAATGGTGTTTGATGAAGTTATTGTTATTACTATTGCATTTTACATTTTTCTTTACAACATTTAATCATACAAATATTTAACCAGTAAATAATTATTTTCCTTTACAATAATTTACATCAATTATTCAAATTTATCTTATTTCAGATCATAGTTATTAAGTGAATATTTGTTGTTAAATACACACAGAAGTATATATTATACACGTGTGAGATTTTGTGTAGAATTGAGAAGTCACAACAGAATGATCCTGTTTTCTCTAAGTCATACAAGTCACAATAATGAAAATGAACTGCACTACAGATGTTAACTTGTTTTTCTCAGGGTAATTCATTTACATGGTGCATGGTAAACTTATGCTTCTAAACCACAAATAAAAAAAATCATACACAATAAAATTGTAGCCTTTGACATCTATTTATTATATGAAAAATATTGTACTATGTGCTAGTTTGTCTAGAAATTAACAGTCAGAAACAGGAAAAACTGATAAAAATTACATATCACTAGTTACTAGCCAAGCCATGTGCTGACAGAATGTTTCTTGCAAACGTGATTTATCATTATATGCTACTGTTAACACATTCTCTGAAAACAAGAAGACACAAAATTTTTACTGTTCTTTATAAAATAATTAATTTTTGCTATTAGATAAATTATATTCATTAAAGTATAAAATTATTTATAAAGTATAGAAGAACTCTGAGTTATTGTTTTCTTATCTCCTTATCCCAATTTGAAAAAATTATATGTAATTTGATCATTAGCAGCTAAAACTTAAGGAAGTTTCTTTCAAAATCATTTAACAAACTTAAATTTTGAGATCTCAAAATAGTTCTATTTCAGAGATTTCATTGCTTCTAGTTTTAGTTTTGAGTAGTAAACAAGCATAAACCATGGTATTGTATTACTACCAGATCAATTCTTTTACCTAAAGGTTATTTCTGGTTGATGTTAGGATTTTTTGAAGAGTAATAAAAAGCAATTGTAGGATTATTTCCTAATCCATATTTCTTTCTTAGCATCACTGTGGCTGGCAATATCAGATTCATTGGTGTATTGAAAGTGAACCATTTAAAAATGTTTTCAGGTAGAAAATATAGATAAATCTTGATTAAGATATACTGCTAAGAAATCATTCTGTTCAGCTTTCATCTTCTGAAGTATATCCAGGACAAACACACAGTGTATTAAAATATACTTCTAAATTTACTCTCTTGATGCTTAATAGCTTTTTATAAGAATGACAATAATGGTACTTGCTCATTCTGCAGTATACTCATGAATGTCTCATCTGCAGAAAGTCACAAACCAATATGTGCACACTCCCATTGTCCCAGATCATTAAGCCCAGTGAGTCATGCATATCATTGAAACATTTCTAAGGAAAGTGGAAGAGATGGCATTAAACCTTTTTGCCCTTAGGTTGTATAATTTAGCTAGTTTCAAATTCTCCTCCTGCAAGGAGAACATCAAGGAGACATTTTCAGAGGAATGCATACCAAATTCAGGTTTAAGACAATGTGATTATTATGTTGTTTGTCCAGTACAGTCAAAATCTGTGTCTTTTTGTCTGTATATATTAGTTATGTTGTTTATGACATTAGTTTATAAACAGCAATATACTTATTTTATATATTAATTAATATAATATATAATATGTATTTACATCATATTATATATATGAACTGGGGAAATACTTTTTCACCTTAAAACAAATAAAGCATACAAAATATGTAACTTTAATTTTTAGAATGTTTTTCAGGCAAGAATTCTGACATATTTATTCACAATTCTAAAATATGTGCTTATTGAATATAAATGCCTGAATAAGTTAAACACCACATAAAAAGTAGGCGATTACTACCCTTGATGCATGTTTAAATGAAAGACATAGTTCTTCCTTACACTTTTTGCTTCCAGTCTTTCTATAACAGCATCAAAATAAAATAGACAGTAACTTGCAAATGTTTTACAGGTGGAGGAGTTTTCTAAGTGCAAAGTTATTTTTTTATTAACCAGTTCTATAAATTTGGCCAAGCAGATGGCAGAACCCATGTGATTCTATATCTCTATGTTGTTTATTAAAGATAACTGAATTTAATTGCTCATATTTTTAGTGTCATATGGGCTGTATTATATATTACTTTTAAGGACTTTTATGCCTCTAGGAAGGAAGTGAATGGTATTCTGTGTTTATTTTCAGCTAGTGAGCTTAGAGAGAAAGGAAATTCTAGTGGAAATTCTATAACAAACATACTTAAATGACAAATTTTAAATGAATTGTTTATGTCTTTCTCTAAGGGAAACCTGAAAAGATATCATACATATCAATGAGAAAAAGTGTTATTGGTCAGTTATTGCTTTCTTGATCCTTTTAAAGAGATTATTCCTAAAATAAGAAATTACCTATAAGCTCACCTTTTGCAAACCAAAATCAGAGCCTGTTGTCATTTTTCTATGGACAAAGAGGATATGTGTTATCAAGAGTAAGAATTAATTTAAAACTAGAAAAACTTTCTACAATTTACACTAGACAGATTACTTAAAATGGAAAATATTTTTATTTAAAAAGGAATGAGATATAATTTCAGTAATTAACCCTGCCACTTCTAGAAAGAGGTAAGGAATCACAAACACTCATTAATGACTTGCAGAAAATATTAGAATAGGATGGGATGGGATTGGGATGGGACAGAAAAGAAAAGCTGAAAAGAAATGAAAACAAAAGAAAAAAGATGGTTATCTTCAAAAGAGTTGCTCAGATTAACAGATATACCCATGCAAAATTAATCTAATATTATGAATGTTAACTGTTTTGTTCTGAGAACTAATAGAATTAGTAGTATAACCATCTTCACTATCTTAAGTGTGTATGCACAGATTTGTATCTTTTTTTTTCTTTTTCATTCCTTCTTTTCTCCTTTTCCCTATCTTTCGTTTTGTTTGAATTCATTGTATATGAAGATATAGAAAGCTATTTCGAAGAAAGCAAGAGACATTATGGTAGCCACTGGTGAATTCCTATTGTCTTGAAATTTTGTGTTGCTTGTATTGTTTTCTTTTCATCTGCTTTGTTCTGTTCTATTTTGTTTTGCTTTATTCTCTTTAAAAGGAAAATAAGAGAAAAGATAAAGGAAAGGAAAGGAGCTAATAGCTACAGACATTGAAATGCAATGTGAATAAAATTTTTATTTCATTCCCCAAACCTATAGTATAGGTTCATAAATAATGATTGTGATTTCAAGAAAGAAAATTCTTGTGATTACCGAAACAAGAAATCAAAAGAATGTTTTCACAAATACCTACTGTCCTATGTCTAATGAGGAAAATAATGTGCAATTATTTTACATATTTTTTCATGATTTTATAAAGCCTTGATGCTCTACTATTAAAATTTAGCTTAATATATATTAGAATGTGTAGATAATTTATTTATTTGTAAGAATTAAAAATAATTGAAACTTAAAATTTTGCCTTTTCCCTTTTCCAAACTGTTATTCTTTTAAAACCTTGTTCCATATGAGGGATACCTTAATAATTTCTTTTTCAACACCTTTAGCTGCTCATTCTTTTTTTGACAGAGATCTAAAAGAGCTTAAATACCCTGATGGCATCCTGCCAGGAACCAGCTGCAGGTAGAACAGTAGAGAGAATCAAAAAATAAACAAAGTTCAGCCCCACTGAGAGTTGCTCCAAGTTAGGTAATAGAGACAACAGGTTTGTAGGCCGGTTTTATCTTCAAGGAAAGAATGTTGGACAGTTTCCTGCTGATTGATTCTCTAAATCTTTCCTTTTCATGTTCAATCTTGCCACAGTTTCTGCTACTGTTTCTACTGCTCTTTCCTGTAAGTAGTTTGATTCCCAGCACCTCAAATATTAGTTTCTTCCCAGTCAAGAAAGTTATGAAAATCTTAACAAACCAAATGGAATTTTTACATCATCCATTCATATGGCAAGTTTATTATTGCCTTTGAAAATTGTTTGAGTTCTATTGTAGTCATCTTACACTAGGAGACAATGAAAAAAATAACATTTCATATTTTTTACAATAAAAATATATGCAGAATTTTTATGTGAGTTCTCAAGTTTATGCCAAAGGGAAAAGCCAGTGTGAAGAATTCATAACAGTCTAGCTTTAGCTTTCTTAGACTGATTCTTTTTCTACCTGCCACCGCGGTTAGACAAGTAAAGAACAAGGAACTTAAAATGGAAATGGTCATTCGTCTGAGCACTATAAGATGATTTCTATCACTTACATTTATATAATCTGTGTTCTTTCAAGCTCTCTGGAAAGTTTCTTCTCTACAATTTAAGAGTTGTCACTACATTAATAAAAGCATAAGGACTGCTCCAGTATACAGCGGTGCTTGCACTCCTATGGCTAGAATCTGGCAAAAGATGACACCGATTGTCTTCATTCTTTTCAAACCTCTTTTTCAATGTGGTTGTGGCATCCTTATAGATAAGAACTGTTTTAACCTCATGTCTCAGGCAGTCAGAGAAAACCACCTAAAAAGGTACTCATATTTCTGTTATCTGGACCACAGTCTTGCCTACTAAGTTTCCAGGAAGAAAATTAGGTTCAACATGAGCCTTTCACTGTTATCTGTACAGATCTGCTTCTCATGGTTTATTGAAGAAACCTAAGTCAGTGAACAGAGACTCAGATAAGTATATCTTACTGACAAACTTTTATTAATTTCTTCTGTAAAATATACTTAAATTCAATGTTAGCACATTACATTTAAATTCATTAAAGCATACTTTTTAGCTGTGTCAGGCAATAAACACATGTTTAAAGAATAGCATTTGTAAGGTAATATTATAGAGTGCCAACTCAGGTCAGTGAGCTCATGTCACCCACTTACACATTAACACCAACTTACAACAAAGCAAAGAGTTTTGTAAGAAAGAGAAGCAAAGGCTAGGGCCCCTGTGAACTGGGAGCATTCCTCCTATTCAAGCTGTTCCTCCTCTTCAACCAAGCCAGTAACTCTGAGGGATAAAACACTTCCGTGACAAGAGGCAGCCTGCTTACCTGCAGATCAGGTGCTTTGGATGAAGGTAACCAGCTTTAAATTATTTTGATGGAGTTGAAAATAGCAAGTCAAAATACCAGACTCCATGAATCTCGTGTACGATTGAAGGATGAAGGGAGAGGAACTCAGAAACACAGAGGAAAATCAAAGACTTTAAAAGTTCCTAAGTGTCATCCCAAGATAACTGACATGCTTGCTAAGCAGGATGGTTAAAAAAGAAGTATCAAATCATGACTGGGGTTAACTTTTTCCTGTTCTAGTTCTCAACTGTGGCAAAACAAGTTACCTTAAATTTATGCCTTAAAGTCAAGTTGTCAATAAGTAACTTCAGTGTTTAGAGACCATAAGATGTAATCTATTTCTTTGATGATTCAGGAATTGGAAAACTTCAGTTCCTTTAGTTCCCTTTCATTACAGGACTGAGATCCTTGGTGCCACACCAGCAGTCAGCTGAGGACAGACAAGATCTCCTGGCGGCCTCTCTCAGTCTTTTCACATACTCAACCAGATCTGAGACCAAGCAGCAGGTTATAAATTGTCACCTCTCTGATCCTCTTCTTTCATCACATCACTTTTAATCATGGCTAGGGAAGCCCTTGTTCTTTGCAGGTCTCACATAGAGAGACGCCATAAACTCAAGTCATGTAGGGTGCTGTCTGCATCTGAAAGTCTATAACTCCAATCTACAAGTTCTCTCTGGCTGTAGTGCGGCACCCTTTTCCGTCCATCCACGCCTTGTGACAAGGTCCATGGGTGGAGGAGAGCGCTTCTCCAGGAAAAGGACACCGCGTGTGGGAATTGGGCGCAAGGATCTTGTAATGTTTTGTACTGATAATTGTAATTTGTGTAATTCACATATATATATTTTCGTGTAATGCTCAATATGAAGTCGAGAATGGAAACTCCAGAGGAGTTACTAGAAACCTTCTAGATAACTTTGTGAAAACTAATTGTGAAATTTTATCTTCTGTGAGTAGTATGAGAGAGTTTATACAGAGGCTTTAAATGGAAGAGCTCATGGAGGAGGATTTACAAAGTTCCTGTGAGACAACTGCCCTGAGACACTGGACAGGCAGCCAGAGACGGGCAACTAGGACACATATGTTACACCACCGGCGTCCTAAGACAGGCACAGGACCTATTGCTGTCCTGCAGGCCCATGATGGGTAAGGCCTGGTTGGGTTCATATGAAGAGTCCTTGACCTAAGACAGGCTCTGTCCTCACAGGGACTGCCATACTCCCATAAGTGATAAAGGAAAAAATGTGGGGAGCGGCATGATAGTCTCACACATCTCTTCCTCCTGCAGGCATCCAGGTGCATTGGCTTACATTTCCCAAGCTAACTAAGTAACAAGATTGAGATGTTACAAAGGTGAAAAGTGTTAATTAACACCTATTGCTTGGGATTGTTCCTGCCTGGCCCTAAGCCTGGGGCGCTTCCTGCTTGGGGTTGAGGTTAATTAAAACCTATTGTTTAGGATTGTCCCTGCCTGGCCCTAAGCCTGGGGTGCTTCCTGCTTGGGGCTGGGGGTTGCTGCCAAAGGTTAGCAAATATATACTCCAGCTTCTAAAAAATAAAGGGGGATTCAGATTCACTCACAGACTGGTGTGCAGTGTCTTCTGTCTCTCACTCGCGGACTCCCTGTCTACCTATGGGAACCCTCTGCCCTGCCGCAGCTGGACTCCGGCACTGTAGCAGCCTCACAGATTCTGAGAATTACTCTGCCTATAACATCTATTTCTTATTTCTCTTTCTCTCAGACCTGGAGAAATCAAGAAATAGAGAGAGTAATAATCAATGAATAACTAATTCTGTTTAGGAACTGCTAGTGTCATAATCTCAGTGTCCTAAATTGGAGAATCACAAGAAATTATGATTTTTGGATATGCAATCAAGTGGATCTTTGAACTAAAAATAAAAAAGTTTGCAAATCTCAGATTAATTGGAAAGCTATATATGCCCAAATAACTCTAAGGGGTAGAGAAAAGTGATTTGAAACACATTGACTAAAGATAAAAGGAAAACATTTTCTTACTCCAATACTTCTTACTACTATATTTTCATATCAGAACATTTTATGGTTATTTATTATATGTTTATTAAGCGAATGGTAACTTATGACTAGAACAACATATACTCATTTTCAGGAATTTTATTGTTTCCTTTTTTTCTGATGTTACAATGACAAATAAAGTATAAGCTTTGCTTTTATTCATCTGTAGCGCTATTGAGTAACATAATTTAATGCAAATTGAAAGTAATTTCAAAAGTTAAACAACAATTAATGTAGAATCTCAGTTGTATGTCTTATAGAATTTTTAACAAGTTTGAACCTCAAAGAAAGAATTTTATCATTATTTCTATTTTGCACATGAAGAATACCAAGGCAAGGAAACATTCCTTTAGATCACATTTGCTTTACTGCACAGTGGGGACTTCAAAGTGGAACTCTATATTTTGCTGCCATATATTATATAAAGTAGTCCTCCTTAACAATGGATTTGTTTTCCAGCATCATCTGTAGTCTGAAGATATTATTGCAAATTTCCAGAAATAATTCTTAAATTTTAAATCATTCTCCTTTCAGAGCCTGCACTGTGGGCTCCATTCTGCCTGGGACTTAAATCCTGTTTTGTCCTACATACCTCACTGCATATGCTACACCATGCTCATCTTCATTATCGGGTTTATTATCCTGATGTCATGATATTTGAGATCACGTAATCTTTATTTGACTTTCTAGTAGTCCTAAACACTTGAACAGTTATGCTGGGCTGGCCATTCAGTATGCCAAAATAAACTGCAAAATGTTTCCTTTGAATGAAAAAGTGAAAATTCCCAACTTTATTCTAATTATGTATACAAAAATTTTAGAGTCACACCCACAGCGTTTCCTATTATTCGCATTATCAGGCATCCACTGGAGGCCTTCAACTGTAAATCCTGCAGATAGGGGAGGAGTACTCTATATTTTATTGAATTCACATGCAGCAAAAATATATTTCCTATTTCACTAAAAAATTTATGATAATTCATGCTGAAAGTTGATCCCAATATTTAAGAAAAGATTAAATCTACCGAAAGCTACATGACTAGATTCTCTATATTTATTTTTAATTACAAACTCACATATCATTTTCACACCCATAGTTAATGAATGTTTCAGATGAAAGCAGAAGATTTGAGAGATATCTACCAAGTGGCAAAGACACACATTTTTCATTCTGTAAGAGAGCTTCAGAACCTAAAAATACATTATACCTTGTGCATATAAATGAAACGAGCTATAAACAATCTAACGTATGACAGCAATGTTTATACCTCATTCCAATTAAAATAACTCTAATTATATATAAAGATTGTAAAAATATTATGTTTCCAAGTGAATAGTGTACATGAAAATGAAAAAACTTGAAGATCAATTTTTGTATCTGTATGTACTTTGTTAAGCCAGAGCTTAATTTCAATTTAAAAACAATCAAATTGCCAACTTGGGCATAGACTGGATGAGCATTAGAAAGAAGCACTCCAGTTTTCTCACTTTCTTCCTTTACTTATAGCAAAAAGGAAGTCCTCTGCTGGTTACTCTTCATAGATGGAGAAATGAGAGGAAGGTCCTGGTAGAAATTATATAGGTCTAAAGCATGAAGTTTTGTACATTATCTTCTGTATTTCTTATTAGAGATCTGGACACGAGTAATAATACACACAAGAGTGTATGAAGAATACAATGTGGTTGTGTGCCGCAGAGAAAATGTTAGTAATTTTATGAATACGTAGAATCAGCAATGAGATGAGGAATGCTAAACCACAAGTTCTCAAAGTATTTTCTGGAGATTTTGGGTCCCATTCAGTTTATGGAATTTTCAGTGTCAAAAATAGCTTGATAATAATGGCTGTAATGTTTTTTTTCTTTTTCACAGTGATTCTATGACAGGCAAGCTGTAATATTTTTCAAATTCTCCATGGCATGTGCTGCAATTTTTGAGTTTTCAAAAGAAAAACCATTGCTCATTTCAATTGTTAAGTGGAGACATATAACTTAAATAATCAAAGATCATTGGATCATCAATAATTGATAGTAGAGAAATTAAAAATAAATATGTATAAGGATTTAAATAAAAATTGGTGATGATGAGAAAAATTAAGTGAGAAATTGATGCTGGGAGAAAAAGATTAAATAAGAGAGCTGAAATAAAGGTTCTGAAAAAGTAAAAACACTAGGTGGGTTTGAGTCAACCTAGACCATGTAGCAGAAAACAATAATTAGAACTTGAAACAAAATCAATAGCAATATTGTCATATAGAAAGTAGAACATAATGAACATTTTATGATATATCAGTGATTTAATGGGAAGTATCAAGAAGACTTGCAAGCATTTCATTGGGGCAAGATGAGAGGTAATCCATATATATATGCATGTGTACAGGTATAAAATAGATGGACAGATGCATTAGAATTTCTCTATTATTGGCAAAATAGGAGAATTTATATAGCCAAGCTATTCCCTGATTTCAAGTAAGTTATATGTAAATTGTACCTATTTCCAGGCACAATCCAGGTAATCTGTGAAAATCCAGGTAAAGAAGGAATTTTTAAAATATCTAGTCTAAAAATGTCACTAAGTATAAGGAACATCCATTTGAACAAATGCGATCTATGAGAAAAAAATGAGAGACATCAAGGGATTGATAGGTTTTAAGATT
Source organism: Hydrochoerus hydrochaeris (assembly GCA_004027455.1). NCBI lineage: Eukaryota > Metazoa > Chordata > Mammalia > Rodentia > Hydrochaeridae > Hydrochoerus > Hydrochoerus hydrochaeris. The sequence goes on along the minus strand of PVLA01000254.1, from coordinate 74,551 downwards.
GGACAGGAAAACAGCAGAATTGTTTGTTCAGCAGGCACTTTTTAGAAAATAGAAAACAAAGAAGTCCATCATCACATTTATATTACCAAGATCAGAAAGGAAATTATGCTAAGCAGAAAGTGGCATCTATATAAAAGACTCATTTAAAGAAAACTAAAAAGGTAAATAAGTAACTAAGCAGAAAAAAGTGCAAAACACCATTTTTCCTTTGTTTCAATTCCTTTGACAGAAAACTGGCTATTAGGAAGAAAACTAGTTCCACTGCTTTGTGGAGTATATTATCTTTAGAAATGTTCAATACATGTGAATAACAGTATAGGCCACTAAAACATGAATAAAATTTTATTACTGTAACTTGTAAAATTTAGGTGAGTTTATGTAACATTAACTCTGAGACCGAGGTGTTAAATTAATAACAATTTTGTCTTACACAGAGTGTAAATAGATGTGTTAAAATGGATGACCAACTAGTATTTGACAAAACAAAACAAAGACATAAAATCAATCATAGAACTGAATCAAAAAGGTGGGCATTACAGTAAACAGCATGTAATTATGTGGTAGAAATGAATACCAATTATAATTATTATATTTCTATATATTATATTGGAAGAATATTTCCAAATATGATATCCATATTTCCACATATTATGCCTGCAGAAAAATCATTGTCAAACAACATTTTTAAAAATCCAGTTATCTGCTACCTGTTATTCATAAATGAAAAATAAGGAGACTTTGAAGCTAAGGCAATTAAGGGAAATTTATCTGTTGAATAGTAAATAGGTTTTTGTTTTGGGTATCAGAAATTGAACTCAGGACCTCATGCTTGATAGGCAGATGCTTTTTCACTGGTCCTACCTGAAGAATTACAAACAGAAGAAAATTAGAGTAGAAAAGTGAATACCAGTGAAAGTGGGTATCCCCAAAATGAATATTACCAAAAGCAGCAGCATTTTTTAACACTAAAAGTGGTTCACTTGGAAAATATAAACAATCCAAATTTGTCTTTACATAGAGCAGAGCTGTAAGTCGCATAACCAAACATTAGAACTAAGTACGGGAATTAATATTTACAATCATAGGTGATTTATTAACCCTTAGCAACTGTATGTGTCTTCAGACAAAATAAATTGAAATACAGAAATGAAATTCACTACTCATCAGTTAGAAATTATAAATGTATGCTATGGCTAAAATTAAAGAAGATATAGTTTTTAATACTTTAAATGAAACGTCTTTTCTAATAACGCATATGAACTTTAAAAAGTAACATTAAATTTGAAAAACATAACACTTATCACAACATACATTTATCATACATTTAAGAAACATAAAATCCTCGCACATGGTAAATGATACTTAACTATAAACGATTCAGCTGGGCATGCTGGTGCACATCTGCTATACTAGTGCTTGGGAGCCTGAGGCAAAAGGATCGCTGTGAGTTCGAGGCCAGCCTGAGATACAAAGTGAGTTCAAGGCCAGCCTGAACTGCACAGCAAGACCCTGTCTCAAAAAAGACAAAATTTAGTTAATTAATTAATAAGTCAAAATAACATAGAAAATTTGAAAATATCTAGAAATTGAATGATACTGTAAGGAAAAGTTCAAAATGAATCAAATATAAATAAAGTAAGGGTTAAAAGTGAATGCAGTTTTAATTGCTCATATGAATCATTTTTAAATTTAATACTGACACATAAAGTGTTATTTCTAGAAAATAGGAAAACCATAGAGCTAATAAGGCCAAAAGCAATTAAAGAAAATAAGGGAGTTTCGAGTTGTAAATACAATTCAGAAAGAGAAAAACATGTAAAGGAATATTTATTTATTTGCAATACTAACACACTTTATTACCATATGAAGAATATAGAGAATGAAGCATATATGAAAAACAAAACAGACTTAAAAGATGTTTTAAGAAATAAAAATACAAGCAAAATCAAAAATGAAAGAAGATGTACCACTGTATTTTTATAAACATTTAAAGGAAAATATCACAGTAGTGTTAGGACAAATCTGACATCAAAAACACTAGAAAATTTGATTTGTTCAAGTCCTTCTTTAAAACTGGCTTCATAGTTGAGGTCTACCTGACAGGGCTTCCATGCTGCATGGCCCTGGAAACATCTCATGGAATAATTAAGGCTTTGTGTAATCAGGGGATTAACTCTTAGGTCTGTGGGAAGACACTGCAAAACAGCTGGAGAAAAGTATGAAAGAATACACATGTACACGTGTACCCTCGGTACTGACAAATTCTAGAGATGTCTACTATTCCTCAGCATGATGAATGAGGAAGGAACATTGTTTCAACTCATGAAAGTTTGGAGATGATGTTGCCAATTGAACACTGATGACCAAAGAGCAAATTACCAAAAGAAATTAGATCGCAGAGAATCTTAAATTTGTCATCAGTGTAGTCTGATAGAGACAAAAGCCCAAATAAAAGAATTTCAGGCAGATAGAATGACTGTATTAAGCATCCTTTCTTTATTAAATGAAAGCTATCTCAAAGGCCATGAACGTCATTAAGCTGAATTTGGTGGGCAGTTAAGGAGGGACACATGAAATTTCCTAGATAAAACCATATTGACTTTAAAGTAATAGTTCTATGATGAAATCAGAAATAAAGTTTAAAAAACTCAGCCCCACGTGACCCTGCTGAGGAATCTCGTACTGAGAAATGTATTTATCATTTCAGAAAGGAAAACAAAACAAAACTGTCAATCCTACAGAAATTTTTCAAAAAATAAAGTACAATTTCCATCAATTCTATGAGACCAAACTGATGATAACTTTGCTAGCAGGTCAAAAAAATACAATGACTGAAAATTAGGGAGGAAAAGAATAGATACCAAAATTCTTAACAAAATATTGCAAAATGAATCCAGCAGTTTAATAAAGGATAATTCATTTTATTTTAACCAAGCTCATCCCAGGGAAGCTAATTGCTCTCATATTCAAAATTAATTTAATAAAGTTCACAATGTAAAACAAATAAAGATGAAAAAATCACATGATCTCCTCAATAGAAAAACAAAAGCATTTTAGAAAATTCAATAGTCCTATATGATCAGGAAACATACTCAGAATTTTAAGATTCAAAAGAATCTTGGAAGAAGCAAGATGCACCCTTCCCATGAGCCAGTGGTAACTGTGGGCTGGGAGAAGAAACAGGAGGTAAGTACCCTTCCCTTGAGCCAGCTGCCTCATGAGCTGGGAGACAAGAAGAGCTGAGGTCTTCTCACCACCTGCCTGGTAAGCAAGTGGCTGACTCAGAGGAACATAAACTGAGTTGATAGCAACTTAAAGCTTATACTGTTTGATTGACTTTGTAGACCAAATGCTAGTAGTTTGAGCATCTATTTCGAGGATAAAAATTTGCAGTATAGCTACTGTGGGGGATTTATTTCTGTCTTATTTTTGAGACCCAATACTATTCTTGCTGTTTTGTTTTACTCTTTTTTATCATTTTATTTTGTTCAATGTTTTGTTTTGATTGATTTTATTCTGTTCTGTTTTGTTTTATTTTATCATGTCTGATGATATGGGCAGCAATTTTGAAGATAGCAAGAGGCATTATGGTAGTAACAATTGATTTCCTATTATCCTCTTTTGAAGTGCTGTATCATTTTTACTGCTTTGTTTTGATTAGCTTTATTATGCTTAGTTTTATTCTCTTTAAAATAAAAATAAATAAATAAAGCATTTGCTTCCATTTAATAAATTGTCTATAGCAATTGATAAGTCACTGGTACAAAACAGAAAATTTCATAACAGACCTACAAGAGTAGCCAAATATTTTTCAGCAAAAGTATAAGAGAATTAAATTTTAAAAGATATTCCAATCATTAATGTTGTAACACTATAATATTTTAGTCACTATTTCACATTATATTGAAAAAGGTATTAAAAGTGGAATATATATTTAAAATCAAAGAAAACAATAGTCAGATTTAGAATCCAGTGCAATTCTGCAAGCAGAATTGTACTTCTTTCAACACTAGTGTCTGTAATCCCAGAACATCAGTAACCAAAAATGAAGTGACTATCTAGGAATGAAAAAATGTAATGTATTATTAATTTATTTATCTGTTGTTCATTCTTTTGTGTTTGTTGTGTTGTTGTCATTTACAAAGGTGAACCACAACAGAGAGACGATCTGGAGATGCTTTTTTAAAGTTCCATACAAAAAGAACTAAGGAATGGTATTAGTGTAGGAAGCCTAGAAAATAACCATGCTGGACTGAAGCAAGATATAACAGTGTAAGGACTTTTGTCTTCTAAGAAAAACAGCATTAGTCAGATACCATAAGATCCGATCCAGTGGGTTTAAAATGTTGAGGAAATGTAATTAAAAACAAAACTTCTCTCAACCCAGAAATGATGCCTGCAAGAGTAAAAGACAAAGAAGCAGGCTTATTATTGAATAAGTGTTAAGCTAAAAGTGATGCACATGTAAGGTAATCTGCAAAGAAATTGTAAAAATACAGAGAAATCTCACTATTTTATAGAGGTAAATAAGACCCATTGCATGCAAATTCCAAAATAACTATAGTACCTTAAAGAAACAATTAAAACATCATTGATGATAACTTCACAATATAGTTGGAGTAATCATTTCTGTTAACTAACTCGTTTATTCAAAATAAATAAGTAAGTAAATAAATAAATAAGTTTCTGGAAATCCACTGAACATAGATTTGTACTCTATTCAGGAAATGAGACATAGATATTATGTCTTCCATGATAGTTATTTTTGAAGATAGGATGCTTGATTTTCGTTTTGGTACCAGGCATTGAACTTACAACCTCACACTTGCCAGACAGGCGCTTATGCCACTGAGCTAAATCCCCAGCCCACAGATTCTCTATCTTCTAAAAGATGATCATAGTAGTAAAGACAGTGAGAGGTGTATCTAGCCTATAAGAAAGTATACATTTAATTCAAAGACTAGAGAAAGATATAATAATTACAAATATTCTATTATGCATAGACTTAGAAAAGGCAGAAAAAGAAGAAATCACATCCCTGATATTTGACAGAAAGAAACAGAGGTCTTAAAGTAACTTGTACTTACTCATATCAGTGAAACAAAAACATTCTCTGCCTTAGAAAAGACTACCTAATAGATTTGAATAGTTTGAATAATTGTTTTGAAATCCTAAAATGGGTGGTATGGATAAAATGTTAAGAGATTCTTTGTACTTTCTGTTCAAATTTTGTAACCTTAAAATTGTCATAAATCTATTAATTTTTAAACGTCATTCAATGTCCTTTAAAACATAGACTAATAGGAAACGTGGACCCAAGCCGTCTTTGACAGTTTTAAGTCAGTACATCTTCAATTTTTACTTTTGAAAATATTGCCAGGCAATACACTGATCAACAATTAAAAGTTAACACAAATCATATTTCTATTTACATTCTCATTCTTTCTTCAACTTTTCAAATGGACTTTGACTTTTCTAGCATAACTACACTTTTGTCTAACTTGCAGTCTTACTTTTCTGTATTCTCCCTTAACTTCATTAGTCTTCAGCCAAATTTATTCTATTTTACTTTTTGCATCATACTAACTCCAATAACAAATCACATTTCTATACTCTGTGATAACATCTTATGTTTTCCTACTTAATGCATCACTTAAACATGTACTGCTTGAACTGTTTTGAGGTATGCTACTTAGTATTTCTTTAATGCAATGTTTTTCCAGCATACAGTCATGGAGTTACAGCCCTCATCAAAAATCCTAAACTTTCATGATTTCAAGGCCAGAAAATCAATCAGAACCCATGCATTATCATTAACTAATTTGATTTAACATCTGTGAAATATAACATCAAAATTGAAATAATTTTGCAGTGACATAAAGACACAATGGAGTGTAAGTTTTTAATTAAGATGTAATACAGAATTCAAAATGAAATAGTTAAGTAGATGTTTAATTGCATGCAACTCACTAGGGATATAACGTCTTACTAGATTTATAGTATAAGTGATAAGAACAGTCAGTAGAATAGCTATTTAAGATTACCTTACTGTTGGATTTTACTCAGTTGTAATTGTCAAATTTTCAAATATTTCACAAAATTCTCTTTGGTATTCCAAAACAAAATGAAAATATAGATAAGCAACACTAGGATTTCAGGGCTAGGACAACATGGAGGATGCAAGGAAAATAAACTTCCAAATCAGCGCGGACCTCCTGTGGAGAAAAAGCTCTCCTCTGCATGACTGATGCCATTCAACAACAAACAGTTCGCCATTGACAAAGAAAAGAACAGCACACAAAATGCAAGAAAAAATAGCTAATATATCTGAGTGTTTTCTATGTGACAGACTTTGTGCCATTTATTTTTAAAACAATTATATATATATATTATTTATCATTATATATCATTATATATAGATACATGATATAATTATATATAAATACCTTACATATGAAGAGATATAGATATTTAAATTATTTAGATAAATATTTCTACATATCTAAATTACTTATATATAATTATATACAGATTATCTATATCTATATATAAATTAACTATACATATAGATAGACATAAACTATTTATAGATATATTATATATCTATATATATGTGAACATAACTACCTTGTTCATCTTAATTTATATGATGAAACAAAACAGCTATTTCATTAGTTTAGAAATTAATTAAGAGTGGCCTAAGAAAGCAAAGTTTTCCAAATAATATCCAAAATCAGAGATTTGTCATTATTTTAATTATTATGATTCTGGTTATTATAGGTTTTAAGTGTTTTTTCATGTGAATATTGAGACAAAAACAGAAATTCTGTGATTTATTGAACTCCAAGAATGAGCTAAGCTGCTATATTTTCTAGATAGATGATAGATAGATAGATAGATGATTGATTGATTGATTGATAGATAGAAAGATAGGTAAGAAATATTTGATAAATGCAGACCTTGTGGAAAAATTTCCTCACTTTAGAAATGGATTACAATGTAATATCTTTAAAATATTAAACATTTCTTGAAATGTTTGAAGTTTTCATTTGTTAATGCTGGATATATGAAGATAGTTTTTGGGAAAAAAGAAATCATAAGAATGAAATGCAGAAATTTTGAATTGGCAAATAATATTGCTAAGAACAACAACAACAACAAAATAACAACCAGAACCTCATGACTTTTTAAATCTAAAACCAAGTGTGTTCCTATCCTGCCAGTCTATCTCACAACCATGCATATGTGCAGGAAATAAACCACTCAAACTCGTCACTTTAAAAATATCAGATTATTAGTACAAACTCATAAGTCATATAATTTTCCTAAGTAGATAATAATATTTTGACTAGAATAATATTTTCACATCACTGCTCATAAGCTTATCAAAGATTTTCAGTTCTTAGAGCAATAATTATTTTAAAAAACAGGGATTTTAAAAATTGATTACTCATTAAATTGTGCACTGAAGTGTTTTAATAATTACTTCAGGACTTCTGAGTTCTTATTTCTTTGTTTGGCTTCATCATGTTTAGAATATCTAGTACATGCTTCCTCAGATTTTCATTTGAAGGGTTGATTTAGCTTGGAACCCCATTTAATATAAAATTCCAGTGAAGTTAAGCAATTTGTTCTTTATTACACACCAGCGTTACTGCTTGACTCAGACCTTAAAAGGCATGCTGGTTGTCATCCTCCTACACTGTCCATAAATAACACAGAACAAAATTTATATGATGTGTCAAGTTGATTCCATTGTTGTCAAGAGCACCTCTTTCAGCTTTCAGTCATGTATCATGCCAGTAGATTTGCTATGTTCCTTCCTTTCCAGACATGCTACTTGATGAAATTTTGAAAGACACTGTCCATAAGCAGGAATTGATGCAAAATTTTGCAACAAATGTAAATGTCTGTATTTACCCCTGGAATGGGTTATATACTGACCAAGAAGCTCTATTCTTAACTCTGTTTGAATCCAATAGACTATCACTACACCAGCTATCAATGACCCCTCACCCCCACCCTAGGAAAGCCTCGCTTTTGTTCTGAGGGCAGTATAACCAACCAACAGGACCATTCAATTTTACCCAGTGCAGTCACAACAGTACAATTCTTTCTCTGGATGTGTGATCTAGGTGTGATTTGTTACCTCCTCATCCTCAGGGAGACCATTCACTTCCCAGAAAGTAAATTAAATATGAGAAACTGTGTAGAGTTTTATACACTTATTTCAGGGCTGAGAAGGGCATTTTTTCACACTGAGAGTGACAGAGTAGAAAAATACAATTTATTTTCCCAACCCTAATGTCTCCTACTGAACCTCAGTATCTCCAGCTTTGTTCTTGAATAAGCTTCTCCAAAAGTGATTATCACAGGAAATCTTCCTTACTGATTGGCAGGTTGATCAGTTTGAAAGAAAAATTGTCTAAATTGTTTTTGCATTTCCATGATACATCACTGATTAAGATTGGCTTGTGCCTTTATGTTAATTCTTGGTCTTGTAACTGATGTTTCCAAGAATGCAAGTGCTAGCATTACAAGATTCCACACTTTGTGGTTTTCTTTCTTTTTGCGGGTGCAGAGACAGACACAATAAACAAACTTTTTAAGTTAAATGTGTCATATCCTGGCATAATACAATAAAACAGCTAGTGGAGAAAGTACTAAGAGTCTGATGTAAGTAGAAGTTTCCTTGCAAGGTTAGTATGTGAGCAAAGATCAGGAAAATGCATGGAAACAATGTATGTAATTAATTGAGAGGACAATTGAGCCACTTGGAATGGCAAGTGCAAAGATCTTCAGGAACAAAAATAACTGACATGTCCACAGAAACTAAAATGTGTAATATAGAGAGAGGGAAAAGAAAAGTAGTTGGAAACAAGGTCAGATACATTTTGAAATGTCAGTCTTTATTCTGAATTATGTAGATCATTGTATGAATTTAAGTGTTTATTAGATAACAGCAACTGATGCCAGTAATATTTTACAGAATTTTCCTGATCTAGCAGTAGTTTATAGAATTGGGTAGCATTCTGGGAAAAAAAAAAGTTGGTGCTACCACACCACAAATATAGTTTACATGTATAGCATCAGAAAAGGAAATAATATATTTTTTCCATTGATGAATTTCTACCTTTGTTGAGCTTCCTACTTTGATGAATTTCTTCATTTGATCAATTTCCTAATTTGATGGGCTGCCAGTGACTTTCACTTTTTATAGATAAAGTCTAATCTTGTTGTGGAATTCTGATATCAAGAGTTTGGAAGGCAATGACTTATTACGCTAGTGGGTTGGTGGGACCAAGTCCAAACCATCAGCCCTGACAGCAAAACAGAAACTTACATACATTTTGTAGGCAGGAAGTATGAAAGCTCATAGCAGGTCACCGTATAACTGGTTCCACTAATCAAGTCATGTGTTGTCAGGCAGATTTGTGCTGGGCAGGTTAGTCAGAGGGATTGTTTATGATAAGGTGGGAAAAATAGGGAGGAAACTGGGGCAAATGGCTTGACTGAAATTAAGCATGTCCCTAGCTACTTTATCTCAGTTGGACAGTTCTTGAAAATTTGTATATGTCAGATAGTACACGCAGTCCAGATGGGTGCTGTCAGACTGAGTCAGGTTGGACTAACTCTTAAGTCACAGACATGGTCAGTCAAGGCTAACTGAGTCTAATGATCTAACTATGTGATGGACTGAGTGAGCACATCTTGTCTCAACAGAAAATCACATTGTTGATTTTAACTATCACATTGTTTCCCTTTGTTTTTATGGGGAAGATTCTTCCTCGGTGTCTTGGTTGAAAGAAGTTGATAACTGCTAGGAGGCGCTGGTGGTATATAACCTCAAAACATTCATACAAAAATTGAGTTAGGATGCGGGACACCGAAGGGCCTAGAAGGAAGACTGGTAAGAAAGTCATTAGAGGGCTATGAATTACATTTACATAAGAGAAAACAAAAAAACAGCCTTCTGATGGAATTTCCTCCCTGTCAGAGTTGTGATTCAGAGAGTAAAAATGAACAATGAAATTAACAGGAGATAATAGGAGATAACTAGGAACCTGGCAGAGTAACAGTACATTGAAACTAAAACTTGGAAAAATAGACCAAAGCTCCCAGTCCAATAGTCATACCAGTGAAGGTGATTTTGTGTGGCATTTTTCAGTCCTCTGGGAATAAATACTGCACAGAATCCTCTGGGAATGCTGCACAGAATCCTGTGGTAACTGGCAAGATAAACAACAGAAGGAGAATCAATTAGCAAACTGGGTAACAGAACATCAGTCAATCAGGACAGGTAATCTAGAGGGCGATGCCCACCTAACCTTCAGCTGGGCAATGACCTGACAGTTTCTGGAGGAGCAGGAGCAAGGCTTTGCTTGTGTTGTCTCTTTAAGGTAATTTTTAGGGACCAGTCTCAACAGGATAGGCTTTTCAGCAGTCATCAGGATGGGTCCGCTTAATCCTGGAGTGATGAAGCTAGCTTTTTATTTTTATTTTTGTATCCCTTTCAATGAACAACGGACGCATTTTTGGGCTTTCATATAGTGGCTGGAAGCTGTAAAATTCGATCCTTATTTTTAATTCATTCCTCTCTAGCTGCCAGGAGACCAGCTTCCTTGTAAAGCACCCTGTGGATATGCACTGCAGAACAAGGGTACCTGGAATCTATGTAAATGTTTACCTTTTTTGTCATACATTTTTGTATTAGGATCCATACAAAGCTCAGTCCATCAAGCTGACCAGTTTGGGGGAAGAGGTCTGTCTAGTAGCACTTCTTCATTGGTGGTGTCTGCATAGCTAGGCTGACACTTTCTGTTTTTGACTGAGCTACTTCAATCTGCGAACAGGGTGCAATAGGCATTGGCTGGAGATTTCTCTGTAGATCAGGTTGGCTAGGAATCAGTTTACCACTCAGTGCAAGGCAATCACGGTTTGGCTGTCCAAGAACTGTGGGCAAATAAGAGGCTGGATTTAAAGCTTTTCCTGGCTGGAACATGAGTCAAGGATTTTCCTTGGTACTCGATATGTGATTGCTCAAAAGCTAACAACATCTTCAGCAGTTGAGGAGCTCAGGAATGGTGTGTGGTACCTGGATAGTCAGGTTTTGTGCTTGAGTCAATTTATCTGCTTCCTTAATGTAGAATGTAGCAGTGAGAACCTGCAAATAGGGAGGCTATCCCTTTGTCACTGGGTCTTAATGTCTTTGTCAGGTAGGCGATTGGTCTTTCCCTGGGTCCTACCGTTTGAGTTGCCCTGAGGCAACACGTTGTCTGTCCTCCACTAACAGGTCAAAGGGTGAGTCACACAGGGGGTTCCTGAAGCTGGAGCAAAGGCCAGGGCTCTTTTGATTTGTTTGAGCATCTTGGTTTATTTTAAAGTCTATCTAATTCTTTCTTTTCTGGTCATGGTTTTTTATCTTAACATGTCACAGTGCAGGCTGGCTTTTTCAGGACATCCAGGTCTCCAAATTTGGCAGAAACCACTTGCCCATAAAAACTCTGAGTTCCTCTTTATTGCCAGGCAGTGGGATGGAGCAAATGATTTTCTTTCTTTCTGGGCTTACCGTGGGATCCTCTTTTTTAACTCAAACCCTAAATATTTGATTTTTTATTTATAGATTTGAATCTTTTTCTGGGAGACTTTGTACCTGGTATCACGTGAGTGGTGAAGGAGGGTTTCAGTTGCCCTCCAACAGTCCTTTTCCATGGGGATTCCAATTAGAATATCATCAAGGTACTGCGGCAGCAAGATGGTGAACTTCCCGTTGGGGAATTTGGTTAGATCAACAGTCAGAGCTTTCCCTAAAGGCCCAGCATTGTTAAAACCTTGAGGAAGGCAGGCACATGGAAGTTGTCCTTTTAATCCTGTGTTAGGGTCCTCTCATTCAAAAGCAAACAGTGGTTGACTATCAGGAGGCCACTCACAAGCAAAGGAAAGCTCAAACAGGTAAACCAAGCCTTGTCAGAAGGAAGTAAGCCCCGGAGAGTGTGGATTTGGGACTGTTGGGTGAAAGGTCACGGTAGCCACATTGACAGAGATCTTGTACCACCTTTACAGGCAGGTCAGGTCTATTTTAGCAGTGACAGTCTATCATCACAGTGATCACTGTGTATCACACTGATGAGCCATTTTTAAGAGATAGGAGCAACCATATCTGGAAGAGGAACTATTATCTGGGCAACTAATAGACTGTCCTATACTGACTGAGGGGCGTTTTTGTTCCTTTAGCCTTGTCACTTTTTTATTTGGCCTCTAAACTTTAGTTGTTGAACACCCAGAAGAGAAGATCAATGGCATTAACACAGTAGTGGGTTTAAATATTATCAATTTTTTCTAAATACCAAACTCTTTGAATTATAAAGTACACCAACAGACTGTTATTTCTTACCAATTATGGGTGAATTGAATTGAATCCCTGCAGAATGCTAACAGATAACACTTATTCAGTTTTACAAAGAAAAATTGAGATTGAAATTATATCATATAAGTTTTTTAAGGTTATTATTTTATTGGTAATCTCAGGTTGATTTGACCATTTCCCTCATGGAGGTTTTTAGAAGAAACAACTTCAGCTATACCAAATTAACAAGTGAGAACACATATATTTTTCTTTTAATAAACTATTTCCATAAACTCTCCTTGACATGCATAAGCTTCCTAGTCATTATTATCTCTCTTTTTATCTCTTTAGCAGGACAAGACTTTTGTCATACAGAATCTCCTCATTTCAAAACTGTGTCTCTCACATTTATAGATTTCTTAATATTTTACCATTTATTATAACATTCTACAATAAATTTGATTGTAGCTGCTTGAATTAATCTGTTTCTTTTTTCCTCTGAGAGCAAACTTGACCAAGTGCCAATAGACTGCTGAGTAACCTTGAATCAGTGTTTTTATTTTTAAAAAAACAGAGTGAAGAGCAAGTTAAGCCTGTAAATTCAGAATTTTGTAACTTAACAGACATGTTTAATGCACATCAACTCAAAGTGAAAACCAAAAGTATATTTACCAATTAGTTAAAATTTTTAATTTGACTTCTCTTGTAAATCATCAAATAAGGGCTGGGTTTGAGGCTCCCAAGGCCAAAGAGGGAGCATGGGCTCAGTCTTGTTTCCTTGCTCAGTTTGAAATGAAAAAGACAATGCCTGTTTTGTCCCTTTAACCTCAGCACGTACAAGTGACCGTAAGTCTCTTGGCCCTGTGGCTTCATTATACTCTAGCCATAGGGCCAGTTGATGCCTCCGGTGCTCTGATTCTCTCCTAAAGAGTTTGGGCCCCATTCTCTGGGGTTTCAAGGTTTTTAAAGAGGCACATATGAATGGAGGGTCAGGTGACATTATTGGATGCTAAGGGAGTTTATATTTTTCAACTTTTATTATAATCCATTAACAAAAAAAGGAAAAAGTGTCCCATTATATCTGAAGTTACATTGCAAGGTCACCAGTTACAAAAACAGCAAAGACAGGAGTTTAAATAAAAGGGAGAAGTGTTCTCTTATCAGGCTTGCTGGGTATGTCTGCTCGGTCTTGGCAGACATCCTAAGCACACATTTGTTTAAAGTTTTAATTTTCCCTAAAGGTTGACTTGACCATTTTTTTTCTCCCACCTGATCTTGGGCTCATGCATATTATTTTGTACATATATGCACACACTCACATACAGTCTCACACAAAAGTTAATCCATCCTAGCCCCCAGTTCTGAGGGATGTCTAACTGAAACAGAAACTGCAGTTGACTATTCTGACTTGAAACTGGAACAGGAACAGGATCAGGTGACAGAAGAGGCTGTTGAGGAGGGATCAGATGCTCTGTCATCCACAGAGGGGATGGCAACAAGCAAGGTCACAGGCTGATTGTGTGGGGGGAGGAAAAAAAAAAAAACCCTGGCGCAGACCTACCTTATATGAGGCCACCTCGTCTGGTCGCATTCTGCTCCTTCCAAGATTGGATGAGGCCTCCTCTGTCATGCCAGGGCTCCCCCCTCAAATGCAGAGGAGGCTCAGAAAGAATCTGGAGGGTACAGCTTTTCACCCACAGACCAGATCAGAGAATAGGCCCCAGCAGCATCCAGCAGGCCCACTCCAGGGACCTAAATCATGGTCAGCATAGCATCTTCCTGGCCAACACACCAAGAAATGTGGAAACCAAATGGAAGACCCTCGGTATCAAAGAGATTTGAAGGCAAAGATTTATTATGCTAGCAGGCTGGTGGGAACAAGTCCAAATCACCAGCCCTGACTGAGAGTGAAGCAGAAACTTACATTTTGTAAGCAGAAAGTACAAAAGCTAATGGCAGGTTATCATATATTTGGTCACATGAATCAAATCATATGTTGTCAGGGAAGTTTGTTCTGGGCAGAGGGATTGTTTACCATATGGTGGGAAAAAATAGGGAGGGAGCTGGAGCTGAGGAGTTCATTAGAACTAAGGACGTCCTTGACTAGTTTATCTGAGTTGGGCAGTCCTAGAAAACAGAGTATGTTTATATGTCAGACAGTACAGGCAGTACAAGATGGATGTGGTCAGGCTGTGTCAGGTCAGACTATCTGTAAGTTGATATAGTCAGTCAACGCTAACTCAGTCTAAAGATCTAACTATGTGGTGGGCTGGGTGAACACATCATCTGAACAGAACAACAGACTCTTGATTTTTAACTTTTCTGTCACAATTGCATGATAGCCCACGATTGCCTGAAGCTCAATTCTTATGCCATGTGCATGATAGCCAGTGTCTGCTTTTACAGGAATTGATGATTTGTCTGCACATCAAGCTAGTGTATAGTTCAGAGTCTACATGTCCTGCGTTGGACCAAAACTTCAACAGCATAGTGTGTTGATAGCCTAGGTCAACACATGATATGATTTGTGATGCTTTGACTTGGTAAGTATGACTAATTCAAAATTGAATGAATTGGTGAAAGTAGAAGCAAAAATATCAGAGAGGCAGTTGCAGAAAACAAGACTGGAGATGACCATTGTTGGACTCCTGTGAAGAGATAGGAAAATGCTTATATGTGAATTTTAAGCTAAGAATTGCTGACAAAATACACAGCAGTGAGGGACCAGCAAAAGCATTTTAGGTAAGGAAGTAGTAAAGGGTCACAGTGGCATGGATAATCATGAGGAACTGGAATGAAAAAGAAAAAGCCTTTCTGTGGGCTTCCTTTGAGAAATACTATAGTGATTTATAGACAACAATATTCATCATCTCTGTTAATGTCTCAACCAAGCCTCCCTGTTAAGAACCAGATCTACAATGAATTTCAGTTTGAAGGATGATTTAATGAAGTAAATTTGTTTCTTAATTTATGACTTTTCCCCTACTTCACATCCTATATGCAAAACAGGCTCCCACTACTCTGTGCCTGAAAAAAAGTTCTTTAGGTATATTTAACATTACATACTATGGAGAAGTTTTAAGTGAATTTCAGCCTAAGAATTATCCAACCAGTGGTTTAAATTTGATGTGTTCCTGTGAACCTGAAAATGAAGAATCTTTAACCTCAAGCTGTTATACTAAGAAAC
This sequence comes from Hydrochoerus hydrochaeris, assembly GCA_004027455.1. Taxonomy (NCBI): domain Eukaryota; kingdom Metazoa; phylum Chordata; class Mammalia; order Rodentia; family Hydrochaeridae; genus Hydrochoerus; species Hydrochoerus hydrochaeris. The sequence continues at coordinate 59,018 of PVLA01000254.1, read as the reverse complement.
CGCTGAGCTTCTGATTGAGACATACACTAAGAATGAAAATCGTTGATAGGATTTATCACATGGAACTTTCAGAAATGAAACTCTTGGATGTCCACAAGGAACTCAAGTGTCTGGATATATAGACCCAAAAACCTTGACAGAATTCAAAGGATATATATGTGCCAGGTGAAAAAAAAATATCCTATGAAGTTCTCTCAGAAAATAAAATATTGGCAGATAATAGGAACCAGTTACACTGGAGTGAGACATCTGTAAGATATCTGTAAGATATCTGTAAGATAAGGTGGACTACAGTGAGAGCAAGTCTTCATGATAGAAAGCATTTGCTTAGGAAATTATGAAATTATAATTAGAAAGTCAGATTTGATTTTTGAAGGGCAAGAGAAAGACTGAACTCAAGCAGTCTCTGGTAAGTTGAATGCTACTCAGCCTTAGTTGATTCCCTATGTATGTTTACTTTCGCATGATTATAAATCCTACCAACTGTGAAAATAAAGGCAATTTCTAGATAGACGGCAAAGGAGAAGTAAGAAATATAACATATTTTGAGAATAAATTATAATTGCTGTTTTAATTTTGTTGTTTGTTAAACACTTTAGAGTAATGATGTAATTTTTCAAAATACAGTAACAACAATAACAAGTTGCTGATTTTAAAAACATGTTAAGTAACAGGTATTGCAATAAAACTCAATAAAACTCAATGTATTTTATCCTAAAGAATCAAAGTAATCAAAGAAAATCATGGTTATCACTATTCAACTGCACTTCTTCTGAGCACAACATGCAGTCTGAGTTTAAAAGTGGTTAAGCAATTTGTGTGAGGACGTAGAGCCAGTGAGTGGTTAAAACCCAAATCCTCACACTATCTATCTCCTTGTCTCTGAATTAATTTGATGTCATGAATGTCTTTGTTGCGCCTAGCTTCACTGCTTTTATTTCAAGCAAAACAAATTGTGACAAGAAGTCATCAGAGAATAATATAAGTGACTGAAAGTTTACAGATTAAATGGGACATTGGTTTTCACAATGAAATGGAAAAATAGTTGCTTTTAGAGTATCTGAGCATGGGGAGGAGGAAATAGAAGGGTAACAATTGTCAGAGACATACTGATATTTCAAAATTATAAACTCTTTCATAACAATCATCCCTGTGGGTTATGTTATAGATGCTGAAGTATAATGTACCAGCCCTACTCAGTTATGGGATAAAATTAATACCTAGAAAAATATTATTTCATTTTTTGTAATGCTCTGGGATGATTCCTGGATAAACATCTGAGATACTGATGTGATACTGAGATACCTGTATTGTAGATTCTAAATTACTATTCATAGTAAAGTGAGTTTGAGAGGGTTCCCTGCCTAAAATTATTTGGAACATTTGCCAAAGTTATGCATCTACCTAGTGTTTTACACAATTAGAATCTCAGTTTCCATGCGTCATAAGAATAACCCAAAAAGTGTATCTTTTTGTTTTGCATCTGGAATTGAACTCAGAAACTTACACTTTCCAGGCTGGTGCTGTGCCACTGAACCATATTCCCAGCCCTCCAATATTTGTGGTACAATATTTGGAGAAGCTAGAAGGAACTGCTATTTAAGCTAATAACAATCACTAATATGCAAATTGTACCTTGTGATCATTATTAGTGAAATAAACACATAAACATACATGTCACATATTTTCTCTTATGTAAGAATCCCAAGTTGTAGGTAAATATTAAAACAAAAGATAGATAAAAGGAAATGGTAAGATAGATCTTTCTCAAATAGGAAGATATGGAGGAGAGGGAGGAGGAGGAAAGGAGATGAATGAAGGAACTAAGGTGTGTTATGTCCATCTATCAACTCCACACAGGAACATAAACATTATGTACTGCAAACATGTACCAGTAAAATAAATACATAAATAAACACATGTAGCCTGAAGGCACAACATACAGACCAACAGTGGTTAACAGAATCAATAATTCCTGGGTAGTTAGATTTCCGTAGTTGGAATCAAGAGCCTCTAAAAATGTGTGCAGGCTCTGTCACTGCAGTTTGCTCTTTTGTCTTGAGTTCTTGAGTTTGTTGTAGTCTTGTATTACTTTTCACATAGCTGGAAGTGAAGGAAGGACTCTTCTATAACAGTGAAATCATATCTCTTAAACTTAGCAAAAAGTAAGAGAAGTCGCTAGAAAGTGTTGCCAATCTCAATCTTAGAAAACTAACCATAATAAATTTTTCTCAATGGTAACTAATATATACATTATTTTGGCAAAAGGGTAGTGAGATTAAATTTCAACACAAACTGAAATAATCTCATTACTAGGTTTGGTAATATAATAATCCTCACTGTGTATTGTATAGATCAGTATTTCTTTAGTTGAGCCTTACAACTCAAATAATACCTGAATTACATATTTGATATTTCTTAACAATCTATTTTTTAAATTAAAATTGTGTCTCATAAAAAGGCAATCATTGCTTCTGGACCATTTAGGCGGACAGTGCTTTAGTCCTCAATGGCCTTCATTTCAAATATATAAATCATTTCCTCACTCTTGTTTAGATTGCCAAGTATTACTAACTACCCCGATCATGAAATAGTTTTGCTTACTAGTCTTAAAAGTTTCAATATTTATAAAACAGATGCAAAGATAATCTATAGCTCTCCTTGCTTATTGCTTGTTTTGTTTTGCTATCTGTCTTGTATTGCAGATGCCTAAGACCGTGATAATAAAACCTTCCCAGTGGCATCCGCTGTGACTCTCTCCCTCCACTACTGCCAAAGGCTCCCAGAGCTCTTTCTTTTCTCTAAGCAGATGAAATGTGTGCTCTCCTTCCAGATTGATTTGAATGCTATTTCATCCTTTTATGGAAATGAGATTAGAATTTTAAATGTTCAAAATCCAACAGCTTTAATGAAAAATGATAGGAGTTATCACATAACTAGAGCTTAGAAAGGTTGGAATTGTATTTGCACATTATTAAAGATCTGAATAATTTAGATTATTTTTAGATTTGAATTGCTTAGAGGATTTTAGAAAAGCTCAAATTAAACAGCTCAAGAAAAGCACTTGCTAGTCCTGGTTTCAGCAATCTTATGTCACTTAAGCATTTCTGTAGAATGGTTTGGTTGTCACAATGCCAGCATGATTTGGACCTCAGGCCAACGTGGAAAAAATATGGAAATTCTTAGATTAAGACTTATTCAAATTTTATTTAATACTTATAATACTTTCATGGCTTTTTCAGATGAATATTTTACTTTTCCTTTACTTTCATTTTTCAGTGCTTTAGTGAAATACACTCTTTTGCATTCTAACAAAAATATTTAAAGACAGTAAGTATATGAATATGAATAATTAAATATAGGAAAAACAACACATATAAGGGCTGGAGATATAGCTCAGTGGCAAGTGCTTGCCTGTCAGGTGCAAGGTCATGAATTTGATCCCTAATACCAAAACAAAAAATATTAAAAAAAACATATAATTACACTTCAGGGAAGAGCTAAGGAAATATCATTTGCTTTTCTCCTTTTAAAATTTTTTCTATATTATTCTATGTGTTTTAAGCATTTTTTGTTATCATCACAGGTAAAATATGAAAATAATATGCCTCTTTCTAATAGTAAGGAAAACCTGGTAAATAGTAAGTGTAAGATAAATATTTTGTGCTGCTACTTATGACACACAATTATGTGGAAAAGAAGTTTGGGGTTAATCAAGTAGTGTTTTTAAACTTTAGAGATAATTGGAGAAGAATACAATAGAAAAGATATATGGTCAAGAAATACAGACCACATGCCCTGACAGTTTTCAGGAAACTAAAAAGTATTTTAACAAAAAAGTACTTTATCCTTAGATGAACTAAGTGATAATAGAAAATATAGAAAAATAAACCACTTCTGAATTGTCACTGTGAATTTCTAAGTGACCAACAATCCAAACCTAAATACATTGTTAGTATTCATTTGTTGAAATTAATATGTAATTTTAATATACTAAGGAATTTGAGACGGTTTCTTTCTTTCACAGAATTTAACTAGTGTCAGTACTGACACTCTCATCTCACCTGTAGTTGCTAATCTCTTAACGTTTTTGTGATCCGTAGGGACTGAAGATTACAGAAGCTCAGGCTGAAACATCAAAAGATGATTGCCAAGTTTTGGGTTAATTAAAAGATTTATTCAGAGAAATCTTGAGGAAATGATGATATATCTTCAATTCTGAAATGAATTTTCACAGGATGACTTAAAAACTTGCTATGAAATATTTTTCTTTCTAACTATAAAGAAATGATTTTTTCATTTGCACTTGTTTTATTTAATACATGCATTCATGTGTAAGCATCACAGTTAGGACACTTGTAGAAGTTCTGTTCCTTAATTCCTCTATAAACAACCTATGGCACTTCTTTCATAATCACCCCCTTCTCCCACCCATAATCCTTGTCAACCTAATGTTAATTCCTACAGTTGAAATGTTTTTTGTTTGTTTGTTTCAGTGTTGCCTTTACAATGAGGTCATACATTAGCCTCTTATATTTTCTCTCTGCTGAAATATTTATCCAGGATATTTCAATTAAGTAAGTTACTTTCTTATTATCAAGGTTTGAAGATGTGTTATCTATTCTTGATATTTAAATTTCTCAGAGAATTTATTTGCAAATATTTTTCTCTCGGTTTGTGGTATGCATTTTTATTCATACAAAACTTTCTTTCACATAACAATTTTTTTCGTTTTGATGAAATTTGATTTATTTCTTAGTTAATTTTTTTGTACATTTTAGGTATACATAATAATCTCATTCATCACTGGGAATTTGTGCCCATACAAGACATACCTTTATTAGTTTGTTCTCCATTCTTCTACTCTCACTTCAACTCCACTGGCCCACACTATTTACAAAAAGCTTTGCATCTATTTTTTCTTCTTTTTCCATTTTTTCTTTTCTTTCCTTCATTTCTCTATTCTCCCTCCCAAGTTCCCCCTTCTCATTTGAATGTTTTCTTCCTCTATCTATTATGCATTTTAGTCCTTATTTATGCTTTTGGTTTCTCACACCAGAGAAACACTATTGTATTCAAATATGTGTGTCCAGCTCATTTCATTTAAGAGTATGGTTTCAATGTATATTCATTTATCTAGAAATGTCTCAACATTATCCTTCTTTATCTACTCTATTGTATAAAAATCATATTTTCTTTATCCATTCATCAGTTGATGGGCATTTGGGCTCTTTTCAAGATTTAGCTATTACAAGCTGTGCCCTATAAACATGAGTGTACACATATCAGTATGATAGGATGCTTTTAATTATCTTAGAAAGATATCAAGAAGGAGAAGAGTTGGATCCAACAGGACCTCTACTGATTTCCACAGAGGTTGTACCAGCCTACACTCCCACTAACAGTGGGGAAGGATTCTGTTTTTCCCACAGACCTACTAGCATTTATTATTGGTTGATTACTTGATAATAGTTATTCTTTCTGCAGAGATGCAATCTTAGCTCTATTTTAATTTGCACTTCTTGAATGACTAGTGATGTTGAACATTTTTTCATATATTTAGTTTCTGTTTCTATTCTTCATCTGAGAAGTGTCTATTCATTTCAGATGTCTTTAATTTTAGAGGGTCTGAATTTTTGTTCTTTACACACTACATAATATTCCTTTGAGAAAAACCCATCATAAAATTTTCCCACACTGTGGGTTGTCTCTTCACTCCTCTTAGTGGTTTCTTTTACTGTGTAAAAACTTTTTATTAAAATGAGAACCCAGTTGTTGGTTCTGTGTGATACTTCTTGTAAATTAGAGTTTTGTCATAAAATCTTTGCTTACATTATATTTTTACATTATGTATATAAGAGATCTACCTATTCTCTCTTCTAGTATATTTAGTGGTTTTGTTTGAATATTTAAATCTTTTATCCATTTTGATTTTAGTTTAGTGCATGTTGAAAGATAGGGATCTAGTTTTAATCTTTGGAGTGTGGAAAATCAGTTTTTCCAGCACCATTTATTTAATAGTCCATCTTTCTTCCAGTGAAGTTGTTTGAATCCTCTGTCAGTGATAAGGTGCTGGAGTATGTCTGGAGTTGTTCTTGCACCTTCTAACCTCTTCCATTGATCCTCAGGTCTGTTTATTTGCCAGTACCATACTGATTTTGTTATACCACCTTTGTAGCATAATTTCAGGTCAGGATTGTGATACCTCCTGCTTGCCTTTGTTGCTCAGAATTGCCTTTGTTATTCTAGGTCTCTTCTGGATTAAGATGAATTTTAGGAATGTTTTCTCTAGATTAGTGAGCTATGCTAATTGTATTTTGATAGAGATCGCATTAAATTTGTATAGCAGTGTTGGGAGTATGGCCATTTTCATGATATTGGTTCTTTTTGTCAATGAGTAAGGAGTATCTATCCATTTTCTGACATCTTCAATTTCTTTTTTCAGAGTACTGTAATTTTCAATGTGTAAACTTTTACATCCTTTGTTAGATGGATTACTAAGAATTTCATTTTTTTGGATGTCATTTTAAAAGCTATGGATTTTCTCAGTGAGTTAGTCATTTGTGTACAGGAATGCTATTGACTTTTGAGTGTTGATTTTGCACCCAGATACACTGCTGAAATTTCTTAGTTAAATCTAGATGTCTGTTGCAGATTTGGGGGTCTTCTATGTAGAGTATCATATTTTCAAATGATGATATTTAAACTTACACTTTTTCTATCATATTTCTTTTATTTTTTTCTCTTATCTTATTTGTCTGGTTCATGTTTCCAGAACTATATTGAGCAAGAGTGCTGACAGTGAATATATTTGTCTTGATCCTTATTTTGGAGTGAAAGCTTTCAGTTTTTGTTCATTTAGTATGATGTTGTATGTTGATTTGCCATTGGTGGCTTTTATCAGATTGAGATAAGCAGCATCTATTCTAATTTCTGTACTGTTTTCAATCATGAATGAGTGATAAGCTTTGTGAAATATTTCTCTGCATCTGTTGAGTTGATCATGATGTTTTCATCCTTGGCTCTATTAATACGGTGCATTATATTTATTGATTTGCATATGTCAAACCAGCCCTACATCCCTGGAATGAATTCTAGTTTGTCATAGTATTCAATCTTCTTGTTAATTTACTGCATTATGTTTGCCAGGATATTATTGAGGATTTTTGCATCTATGTTCATTAGAGATTAGCCTATATTTTTGGTTGGCTTCTTCTCTGGTTTTGATATCAGGGTAATGCTTGCTACCAGAAATTAATTTGGGAGTATTGCTTCCCTTTCGATTTCAATGAAGCATTTGAGAAGTAGTGGCATTAGGTCTTCTCTAAATTTCTTGTAGAGTTGAGCAGTACTTTGCAAGCCCTAGGCTTTTCTTCACTGTTAGGTTTTTAATTACATCTTTAATTTCATTGACTTATATTGGATTATTTAGAATTTTTATACCTTCTTGATTCAGCTTTAGTGATTCATATGTATTTAGAAATCTGACCATTTCTTCTGCACTTTCCAACTTATTAAAGTTTCTTAAGGTAGGTTTTGATGATCTTCTGGATTTCTACAAGATCATCCTTTTTGTTTCTAATTGCATGGATTTGAACCTTGTCTTTGCTTTTATTGATAAGTTTCACTAAGGGTTTGCCAAATTTGTTTAATCTTTCAAAGAACCAACTCTTTGATTCATTGATTATTTGTATGGTCTACTTACTCTCCATTGTAGTAATTTCTCCTCTGATTTTTATAATTTCCTTCCTCATATGAACTTTGAGCTTTACTTGCTCTTTTTTTTTTCCTAGTGACTTCATGTTCAACATTAAATTGTTTATTTGAACTGGCTGTTTTCCTGATACGGGTATCACCTCTATAAATTTCACTATAGAACTGCTTTCTTTGTGTCCTGTATGTTCCAGTATGTTGCATTGGAATCATCACTTAACTGTAGAAACTAATCTCTTCTTTAATTTCATCCATGACTCATTGGTTGTCTAAGAGGTTGTTAATTGCCATATGTTTATGTAATTTTTATGATTTTTCTTTGATTTTTAACTTTATTGCAGTATGTTCTGATATCATGAATGGATAACTTCAGTTCTTTTGCATTTACTTAAGCATGTTTTAATAGCTACTATGGTCTATTTTGGAGAACATCCCAAGTATAGCTGAGAAGATTGTGCATACCACTGTTGAGAGGTGAAGCACTGTAGACATTTACTAAGTCCATTTGTTTAAAAGTTTGATTCAGTTTTAATTCATTGTTAAGTTTTTGTCTAGTTGATTGCTTTGTGACAGTGGTATATTGAAATCCCATGTTATAATTGTATTAGTGACTTTTTTGTATCAATAATATTTCTTTTATATAGTTGGGTGCACTGGAATTTGTTGTGTAAATATTTATGATTGTAATCTCTGCCTCTTGTATTGTTTCATTTTCAAGGATGTAGTGACCAGTGACCTTTGTCCTCTTAACAGTTTTGACTTGAAATCCACTATGTCTGCAAACAGAATAGGTACCACTTTTTTTCTGGGTTCCTACTGCATGGAGTACTGTTTGCCACCCTTTGCCTTTCAGTCTATGATTTTTTTTTAATTCAAATATGTTTCTTGTATGTGGCATATTGTTGGATCTTGCCTCTTGGCTCATTCTTTCACTCCTGTTCCTTTGTTTAGTGAGTTGAGCATATTAATATTTAAATTTATAACATATATACTGACTTCTCTTGTCAAGCTACTTCTTTTTGTTAACTCCTTTTTGCCTCTGTTTAATTGCTTGCCTTGTCTGGTGGATTCATTCTGTTGGAGTTCATCGGGTTGTAATCCTTGTTATCTCTTTCTATAATATTCTTCAGAAATTTTAGAGTGCTCCTTTGGTGCTCTTGAATTTCCTCAGATGTTCTTTGTCAAAAAGAACATCTTATTTTTCCATCAAATGTGAAAGGCATTTTTGCAAGGCATGTCAATCATGACTGAAGATTGTTTTGTTTTAGAACTTGAAATAATTCACTCCAACATTCTTTGATTTTAGGGCTTGTAATGAAAATTCTTCTGTGATTCTTCAGGACTTTTCTTTATAGGTGATTCTTTTATTTGCTCCTTTATATTTTAATAGTGTTCTCTTTAATGGATTTCTGGAATCCTTGGTGTATATTTCTTTTTTTCCCCATCATGATTAACTGGAGCTCTATATGCTTCACTTATCTGTGTGTCAAATTGTTTTCCTCCATGCGGGTGCTTTTCTGCCATGACATCTGTGAATAGATTTATTTTTTATGTCACTTGTGCCATCTCGTGATTTTTTCCATTGACTCTGATCATTCTTATGTTATTCTTCTTTACATCATGTAGGAGCTGCTGAATTGATTTCTTATGGTCCCTTGCTATTTTTAAGAAATCTTTCTTTTCTTGGTCACCAACAAAAACCATGACTTCTGTATCTGATATACATTGGCTCATTCTGGTGTATGCACTTTCAATGCAATTTTTAATCTCCTGGATATCTGTTTGAATCTGTTTCATGGAATCCATTACTTTCATATTTTGGGTGCTCATAGTTTTCATCATTTCCCTATTGTAGTCTTATTTTATATATATGTATCTGCATTATAGTCACTCAGCAGTCTTTCATTATGGTCACCAACTCTGTAGCTAGTTAAGAAATTATTTCTCATTTGATTTTTTTCCTAGAGCCTCTTTCATTTACATCTACTTTTAGCACTTCAGTAAGTCCAGGTGGTTGGACTTCCACTTCACCTCCTCATTCCCTGGGTTTCCCTCTGGTGATCTTGAAGTCCAGGCTTGCATTTTGTTTAAGTTTTTTTTCCCATTTTCTTTTTTTTTAGTTTAATTTCTCAGTTTATGCTTCTAAATCTCCTATTGTGTAGAAATTTATTGCTAATGCTTACAACTCTTAAGAAATGACAACTTCTTGGAGATGTCTTCAGGATGTAGTTGGATTTTAGACTTTGAATCTGTTACAAAATCCTATGTCTTCAATTTGTTGGGGAAGAAAAGTTGCTGCCTAGCCCCTGGTTCTTTGATGTTAACCTATGGTAATTTTATGACACTTAGAAAGGCTCATTCTTGGCATACTAGAAAGAGCAAGCCAAAATATATCACTTCAGCTAAAGTGGTATGATCAGCAAAATAATAGCATTAAAGACAGCCTAGAAAATGGCAAACTGAATTAATTATTAATTTTCCAACTTTAACTGTATAAACTAGATTTGTGGCTATATAGCAGAATCTAAAATGAACCAGAAAATTGGATGCAATGGCTAAATCCTGAATATGGAAAACTTACACTCAAGGAAGCAAGTTTAAATGGAATTAGGGGAAGAAAGTTAAAAAAAATAAAAGAAGAGGTAAACATTAGAAGCAAGGCTAGAGGACAAAGCAGGATCACACAAACTCCTGTAGAAGGCAGTAGGTAAATAGAGAAGGAATAAATAAACACAAGAACAGAATTTAACAACAACAACAAAACTGGAACCTATATTCCTACTCAAATAAAAATAAGAACAATTAAGAAAAAAGCAAATAAATGAGAGAATAAAATGATAAGAAGTAAGAAAAAAGTCCACTTCAAAGGGTGGTATCTGCTATCACTTGTATACAACATGAGTAAATAAAGCCCAGAGCCCTGTTGATGAATCCCAAAATGTCAGTTGCAGCTTTATGACAGGGCAGTGGACAATTCCAGTGAGACTGCTTCTGTAGTTCCACTGAAATTCAGGTTGGTTTCTGACTATAAATCTATAACTAGACCTGTTCAGCCTGCAGCCTGTTCACCTCAGCTGGCTTGAACTTGGCTCTCTGATCTCTTCCCAACTTAGCTCCTTGGCTCTGACAGTAGGACCCCGACCCCACTGGATGGAACCAGTGGTTGCTCTTAAGTTCTGAGCTCAGTTGATCCCTCTTCTAGATGGCTCATAGCTAATCACCCTCTCTTGTTGGGACATCTGTACCCAAATGACTCACCAGCCACTGTGGTCTACTGTGTTCACTGCTCTGCTCCACTGGTGAGTTTCTTCTGAGAGTCCTTTGAAGTAACCAGTAGTCACTATATCTCTGCAGGTTACCTCTCACAAGGTAAACTTGGGCTCAGAGCACAAAATGCTACCTGCCACCTCCTTCTTCATTTTCTTGTCTCTCTTCACTCTCCCAGTGGTCTTCAAGTCTCTCTTTTGATCCTTCCTGAGTCCTGGGGTCCCATATCTCTCTTTGTTTTTCTCCTCACATTGCTATATTCCATTGTCTGGACATCAAATCTGGGAGAGACTCTTTCTCTCCTGCTCACTGCTCTGCCATCTTCCCAAAATTCAACTAAATATATGACTTCTTAACTCCCAAAGCTATATTTTTTGATGGCCGCTTAAGCACACAGTCTCACACAACTTGGTCAGATAACATAAGCATAAAGGTACTTCTCAGTCAATATAATACCAAACACTGCTCATGGATGTGATATCAAGAATTAGGATTTCCACTTAGAAATCACTGAGATACTCTGACATATTCTATCTATAAATAGCTATTTCAAAGTGGCATGCTGAGCAGAAGTATGGCTACTCTATACTCATTTTTCTATGTGGAGAGATTTTAGAAGACAAGAGCAAAACAAAAACAAAAGAGGAAAAAAATGACTCATTTCCATGGTAAGAGTTGAGAAGATAGCTTAGTAGTAGATCAATTACCTAGCATGTGTAAATACCTGTATTCAACCCAAGAACAGCAAAACAAATAGCAAAACTCACATCTTTCTGTCCATATCTAGGTTTCCTAGAAATATGTTTCTTCTTTCTATTTTATATCCAAGCTCATGAGAATTATTTTTTATGCTTTCTTAAAAAATTCCTTGAAGTGTTAGAACTCATAATTTTTCTGCTTTGGAATAAGGGAAAATATAAGATAATGTAATAACAAAACTATTGTTTTATAAACAGAATTGCTTTTATATTTGATATTTAAAAACTGTTGTAATTTACATATAAATATGAACTGTAAGTACATACTCATGGCAGTATATGAATTTAGTGATAGTTGTGATATTTAATATTATTTAATACTTTGAATATATATTTAAAATTTTTCAATAGAAATATCTTCCCTCACTAATGAGAATTGACTCAGTTTTAAATTTAATGAACATTTTATTTTTAAAATTATTTTAAAGTATTTTACAATAGATGGATTATGGAAAATAATGAATCCTTCAGATTAACAATCGATTTCTATAAAAAAGGAAGACAAATTCACATAGATATCTATTAAAGCATAATGTCTTGCTAGTTAATAAGGATGAGAAAATTGCCATACTTAAAACCATATGAGAATCAGTTAATTAAAACATTTTTTTCCTATTCCACATTTGGCATGTAATCCTAAAAATCATAAGGTGTTAGAGATTTAGTGTAAATGACAGACAGCAAGGGGGTGTCCAATGTCATGTCTATATGGAAAGAAGAAAAGCCATGGTCAGAAAAATGTAGAGCTCCTGATTAAAATGTATTTATTAGCTACCAATACTATAAGGTAGCTTTTTAAAAGTTAACATATTATCAATTTTCTATTATTTGATTTCAAACAAACACTTCTATTTTTAAAACAATACTTTTATAAATATTCTTTGACATAGGACATAGAAGTCCTATTATGCAAAGCCACCTGACTTAATCTGTGCAGTAGGAACAGGCATCGAAAAAAGGTCTTATTTCAGATAGATTTTACAGACTCCTATAGCATCATTGTCCTTAATGATTTCTCTAACCTCTCATCTTCTTTCCTATCTTCTTTCCCTGATAAATTCTAACTCCAAAAAATTACTTGATAATCAATTTTGAATCTTTTCTCTCCATTTGCAATGTTGACTTCTTGTAATTAGGATTAAAAATTTCTACTCAATTTCTCAAAAGGAGATGTAGACTTCCTTCCTTATCCATATGGATCTAAATAAAAATAAACATTGTAATTAGCATAAATAGATTCATTGATGAAACATCACTAAGCTACAATTAGTTTCTACTATAAAAATGGATGTTTTGAGCCGGAGATTTAGCTCAGCAGCATAAGCGCCTGCCTGGCAAGAGCGTGATTGTGAGTTCAAACCTTGGTTCAAAAAAAAAAAAATGGATATAGTGTGTTCATAATTTGGTTTGTGTAAGTGTGTAAATTAATGGTCTGAATACATTGCTTATTCAGTAGTGAGAACCTTCTTTTAAACATATGTAATTTTTCAAGACTTTTCTAGAGTTTAGTTATATAGAAAACAGAATATGGTGACATTAAAGTTAAACCACACATACACATACACACACTCATACCACACATATATGTGCTTGCATACACACAAATGTACATTTGGGAAAATTAAAATGCTGTGTGATATAATTTAGTGACTAGATCTATTTTAATGCAATGTTTTATATATTTGTGCATGAGGAAAATGTCAACTGAAACTGCATGAAAGTTGAATTTTTTTTACTTTTTAATATATGGGTGACAAAAACAGTTACTTAAGTATCAGAAATAAAGGTATTGCCAAAGGTATTGCTCAGCAGCATAAGTGCCTGCTTGGCAAACACAAGGTGATGAGTTCAATCCCAAGCACATACACACACACACACACACACACACACACACACAAAGGTATCTAAATGGTACCATTTTAAAGTTCATTTGATAGGAATTTTGAGTTGCTTTCCTAATGTTAAAGACATATTATGAATTTGATAACACACTGAAATATAAGATTTTTTTCATAAAAAATCAGGAAACTGGAAAACTGAATAATTCAACATCATTCTGTTCTAATTACCATATTAAATTTGATGTCATTAATATGTGATTAGATTAAGAAAACATATAGTAAGATGTCATGATCACTACATGATTTTTATTTATCTTTTGAAATTATATGCTTATAAAATGTGCATATATATTTTTAAAGTAACCATATGTAGTAAACACAGAGCAACAAGGATACCAAATAACAATAGCCAAACATATAGAAGAAGCATCTTAATATTCTATTCTTATTTTTCATTGAACAAATACTCACTAAATTTTTTTGAATATCATCTAACATGTCAATGCAGACAAATGGAAATTCCCTGTCTTCAAGTTCCTAAGTCTCTTTCATAATGCAGTTACTTGATAAGTACCTATTCTACATAATACAGATTGAACAAATGTGCTAAGTGATAATGGACAAGGAAATGGTTTTCAGAGAACAAATCACAAAAAGAAATACAAGGAGCTGGAAGGGCTGAATGCCCATGGGCTATGACAGCTATAGTAAGGCAGAGTTGCCAGATGGAGAAACAGTGAGTAAGGTTGGGTATGCTGGGAAGAGGGACCAGACTGATACAGACAAGGATGCAACCTTGTTAGCATAGAGCTAGCATTAAAATCTATTAGTCTATTTGACATGAAGATCCTTTAAAGACAAAAACACTACTGAGTTGAGATTTATTCATTTAATTACTGCAAGCTTTGTGTGCTTGGTTCCTAAAGATTAAAAAAGCATAGTCTGAAAAGATAGAAAATTCAGGAAGATATGCAGTCCTTTGAAACAACTAGGAGTGTCTTCAGACTTATGAAATGGGGAGGAAGCTTCAGAACCACTAGGCACATATGAGATGCAAAGGCACATTAAGGGCATCAAAAGCAGTATTTCCTGTCAGGTACACCTACACTTTTGTAGGGTAACCCGAAAGGGAGAAAAGAGAGGGGCAGGCTGCTGTGGCTACTTCCCTATTTCTTTGCTTGCTGCCCTACTGCCTGTTGGAGACCACTACGAAGAGGCTCTGAGCAGGATTTAAATTTAACTAATTTGGAGTTGAAGAGAACGGTTTGCAGTCTCACTGTTTGAATGTCCACTTTGTATGCTTTACATTTGTAACTTGAACAACTACTTCTAAAAGGACAATATGTAGTTATCTAATAGGGATTTCTTACTGTTTATTTTTTGAAATTATGTATTATTCCTACCTTTTTTCTGTTTTTTTTTTTGTCTTTCAATAAAAGTTTAAAAAATTAATTAATTGGCTATCTGTGTTCATCTGTGAGTCTGCCCTAGGCCTAGACCCCCTGCCTGGTGATGGGAGCTGATTCATATTAAGTGAGCCTCTATAAATCACTGGTCCTGGCTGAGGCCGGTAGTGCCCTGTAATGCCAGAGATATCTCAAAGGCTTAAATAAAGTCAGAGATGAGAACAACTGGTTCCAGCCCCAATAAGTAGATAGAGCCTGCAGCTGCAGGCATCTCACTCCTACAGTCTCACTCTTACCATAAATGTCATCATGGAGATAAAATGGTTCTTCTAAATTGGCATAATTTACTACTTGGAGAAGTCTTTGAATTGATCCCCGAGGTCCTCATCATGTCCCACACTTTCCTCAGTATCCCCTCTCTTTGTTTCAATACCTAGTAAATATGGGCTGTCCAGAGAAGCTCTTTAGCTCTATGTCTTGTAGAGTCTAGAACTCTACAAGAGCGTTTTGGTCCTCCTGAAGCCCTAGGTGCATACCACTTTTTTCATTTATTTAAACGTTTTCTGTACAACCATTTAGGAGATTAGGGATCCTGACCAGGTCTCCTATAACTGCCTTTGCTTTCTGCCTTCCATGAACTGTTTCTCCTCAGTAATATCCTTCTGCCACATCACCTTGTCTTGTAGTCAGACAACTATAAACTAAAATCTCTATAAATTATGAGGTGCAATAAACCACTTGTCTTTTAACTTTGGATGTCAGATATTTTGTCTCAGCAACAAAAATGAAGAAGATATGTTTTAGGTTAAAGAAGAAATTTTAATATTTGAATAGTGTGATGTTTGTGAGTATTCTTTCAACTTGGTTTGTAAGAAATATATTAAATTTCCCTTTATTTTTGAAACAAAAATGAAGAGTACAATTTTAGTTTGTAGTTTTAGTTTTCTCTGACACCACTTTGAATATACTATATCACTGACTATATAACATAGATCATTTGTAACAATCAACTGTCTTATATATTCAAACCAATGCAACTTCCTTTTCAATGCTTTAAAGATTTTTAAATTTTTTTATTTGTTATTCATTAGCTTGGCTCTGATTCACTAAGCTGTGATTTTCTTTGTTTATCCTATTTGAGATTTCCTTTTCCTTTTTCAATTTTCATGGTGAGTCTCTTCAGTTTTGAGGAACTTGTTACCTACTATGTCTTCAAATAAAACAATGAAGAAAGGAGACTTTTGAAGAGACAAAATTACAGATGGAAACACCATGTCTTTTAAAAGTATTATCTAATGTCATTCAATGGAAGTAGTAGGCTAAATTGTAGCCTCCCAAAAGTGATGTGTTACAATTCCTGAATTTATTATTTTACATGAGAGAAAAGGCACTGTATGTATGATGAAGGATAACAATTGTTGGAGGGCAGGATTGTTCTGCATCATCCTGGTGTGCTCAGTCTAATCACATGAGTCCCTAAAAGTACGTGTAGAATCTTTTAGGTAAAAAACATGCAATATGAGAAGAACATGGCTGTCTGCTTATGAGCTTCAAAGTAGAGCAAAAAGACAATAAGTCAAGCAGTAGTGATTAAAATACTCGTGTCTGATTGGGAGTTCCAGCAGTTTGATTTGGCTCAGCTGAGCACTCTTTGAACTATCTCTTCTGGAGGAAGTCAGGCCTACTGTCATATGAGACTCTGCTTAGGTGGTCAAATATACCTGGACTAACTTTTGTGACAACTGCTAATTGCTCCATGGAACTTTTCAGCCTTCTACACAATAGAAGAATCTTAGCATCTTATTTTCGGGGAAGAATTCCATAATGGTAATAACAAAGACTACAAGGTGCAGGAATACATGAAAGAAATTTTGCTTTATTCATAGGACAAAAAATTCATAAAATCAGTTAAGAGTCTAGAAATGAGTAAACAAGCTCCAATTTCCTGACAGGAAATTATTGTAGGAATTATTGTAGTGTTTTGTGCAAATATTCTGCTATACCAAACATTGTTATTTTTAAAATTTTTCTTTTTTACATACTTGATGGATTATTTATAAATTATAAGTACTTTAAAAATAATTGATTTTTTAATTTAGTTGAATTTTCTTAAGTTAATACTAAACATGATTGTTTGATACAGCATTTTTGTGAAAATTTATATAACCCTAATTAAAATTGAGTATAATACATTAATTAATAATGTGCATCATTTAAAATTATGTGTTAAAATCAAACTCATTCCCAGAATTCTATACTTATGTCCCCTGATTAGAGTGCAGATATCATATATCATTTTGACTATTACACAGAGTAGTGTATAAATCTTTCATTATTTGATTGCAATGATGTTAGTTATGTTCCTGGAACTCTTCAATCATTCATTAAAGACTAACTTAAGATGATCTAAGGTAAAAGCATGGTTCTTGGTTTCTCCTTTAAAAGTTATAACAAAGCTGAGGGAAAGTAAAAATGAGAGGAAAGAGAAAGGGAAGCCACAGGCAAAAATTATTAAACATTCATCAGAGTCAGTGTTCACTGAAGACAAATCAATGAAGAATCAGAAAATTGTCTATCCCTTCACAAGGATGCTTGGAATGAGGTAATAGAATGTTTCTTTTTATTCATATATAATACTTTGATATATTTTTGACATTTAGAGTCATTAAAGACATAAATATTAGAGATATAGATTTTTATGTACATAATGTTGACATTTAAAGTAAAAGTATGTAGGCATGCTGTGTATTAGTTTGCCAACTAAGCATGCATTCTAGGTATAATCTCTCAATGTATTTGACCATAGGTTTTGAGATTTAAACAGGAAAAGAAATCGGGTAAATTATTCAGACATAGATTCTTAGACCTAAATTGTGTATTCTGATTCTTTAAATCATTAAGAAAACCTGATATTTACAATTTTAACCCAAGGAAGACTTAAAGGTTAGATAAAGATAGCATAGTTAAAATAAATAGTAACTATCCTCAATGATTCTAGTGTTCTTTTTGAGTTACTGTTTTCTCCAACAAAAATCTTTGTAATATTTTTCAAGCCAGAATAATGAGTTAAAAATCACATCAGTTAATTCAGGGTTTATGTATGGTTATAAAACATTTGAAAAACTGAAAGACACACAAGAAGAATAGAAAGAAAATATTTTTAAACATTTTTATTAGTACAATATTTGAAGTACATTATTGCATCTGTTGTGGGGAACCAGTACCTCTATGTAACACATCTTACCTCTTTAGGTTTCTGTCTCTATGGTCTTATTCCTGGCAGGATATACTTGCTTACTTCCTGAAGCTTTTCCTGGCAGATGTACCATGCTCCTGGTATCTATCCATTATAGCTGCAGCCACATTTCTGCAGATTTGTGCACAACTATCTAAGAATTTACTGGCAAGGACTCAGATTGTGTTACACATTGCCTGATCTCTCAGGTCTTCCTTTGAGGTCTAAATGGGAACCTCCACAAAGCCTACACTCTGTATGTCTGCAAAACCAGCATCATGTGGACAACATTCTTGTCTACCACCAACTTCAGAAGCAGTTCAGTAAACTTGGATCGTCACTGCAGCATCCTCTTACTGCTCGGGCAGCTTACCATGCTTCCTTACACAGAATTCAATGATCAGCTCACCTTGAGGCGCTCTTTTCAAAATAGTTTTTTCAACAAACTTACATTTTTATGCCCTTGTAATGTGTGACACTGGACCAATTCATGAGCTGATGCTAACACATCTTTGCTATTGTCCTTCGGCAAAATACTTGTCTTTTTGATAGTGCTAATCTTTTCAACAACCACATCTTTTGTTGGGACAGGTTCAAGTGCACTTTTTTCTGGCCAAACCACAGATGATTTGAAATCTTTCTGCTCTGTTCTTTATTATTGTTTCTCCTTTTAAGTTTGAGTAAAGATAGCAATAACCAT
Source organism: Hydrochoerus hydrochaeris (assembly GCA_004027455.1). Taxonomy (NCBI): domain Eukaryota; kingdom Metazoa; phylum Chordata; class Mammalia; order Rodentia; family Hydrochaeridae; genus Hydrochoerus; species Hydrochoerus hydrochaeris. Next base: position 40,098 of record PVLA01000254.1, on the reverse strand, counting down.
GCCAATACTAAATGACATAAAATTTATTCACACATATGTGCTAATCTGTAACCTTTAAATTCAGCCTCACACAAAGTTTAAGGGCATGGACAAGATGAGACAATTAATTGCCAGAATGTTCCATGCATTGGTTCTATTTCCAGTCTCTTTAGTATCTTCACCCCACCTGAAATCTTAGCAGGATGCCTTTAAAGTTCACATTGCTTTCAACATTTTAGTCCGTTGAATTTACCTACTAAAACTTTTACACAGTTCTCTATGCTTTCTCCAGTTCAATTCTAAAAAATTTTCCAAACTCCTTTCACAGAGGTGCTCCAATGCATGCTGAACTGTGTGTTAAGGTATTGTCTCAGAAACAATCCTAATCCCCAGTCACTATTTTTTGTCAGATTTTCATTGCTGTAGCCAAATATCTGAGAAAGTTAATTTAGTGCACCAGAAATTTATTTTGGCTTATGCTTTCAGAGGATTCAGTTCATGGTCATCTGGTTCAGGAAAAACAAACCCAGAAACTTTAGGGTTAATGAAAGCTTATGGCTGCTAGGAAATGGGACATGGAAGAGCCAGAGAGAAAGGGAGTAGAGAACAGTAAGGTCCTGAAGATTTCGCACCCATGTGACCCACCCAACATGCCCACAAGTTGCTTTATTTACGTCTCTGGATCTCTATTCTCAAGCCCATGAAGTGGATGACCAAGATTAGTCACCATAAGTCCATGCTTTTTCACTTCACCGGCATTCTTGCTTTGGATTAAAAATAAATGCTTCCTGGAGGAAAGTTTGTGCAATAGAGTAGAATGAAACACCTATGCTGGCATTTGTTGCTTTACAGTAAAAAAAAAGTGTAGTTCCTCATCTGGAAAAATAACTGTACATTTAGTGTTTGATACTATTGAAGTTTACAATTAGCCCTTAAATTTTCTACTTATTTTTCTATGTGGGAACTTTAGAATGAATGAATATATATCTGTAGACATAAGTTTGACAAATAATCTGTTCATGGAAAATGTAACACATGTATATATGCACAAACGTTTTTGAGTAATTACACAATATAATTTAATAGCATAAATTTCTCACATCATCTCTTAAACTACCAAAAAAGGATTTTTTAAGGCACTTTTTTGCTGTGGCCAAAAGTCTGCAAGCACAGTTAGTTGATGAAAAGTTTATTTTGGTTCATAGTCATTTTGCTCTACTGCTTCTAGGCTTGTTCTGTGGTAGAAGGTTGTCACTGAAAGCTATCCCGGGGGATGCTTCTCACGATACAGAACAGGTGATTGACATATGTGCTGAATTTTAAATTTGAAAAATATTACAATAAAAAACACACTGAAGTTGATTCCTCTCCAAATAGTCTCCCTCACTTCCAAACCTTTTTTGAAGTAATTTTGGAAGTACTCTTTTCTGATTGCTTTTATAAGATATGATAAAAAAATATTCTTGAGTACGGATGCCCCGTGCTATCCAGTGGAAAGGCAGAGTTATAAAAGCATTACAGCCTATCTTCATTTACCCTATTTATGGAAATTGGCATGAGGTGACTTCCAGATTTTCCCCAAAATAAAAAATGGTCATGAAAGGAAAACATTCTGAATTGATTCAAGACATTGATTCTATAAATGCTTCAGAAAACCGGATGGGTCATGAGATTAGTGTGTTTGAAGTGAGGGGGAACATTTTGAGGGTGCTTAACAGCAATGTGGTTTTTAGTGAAATATGTTAAAAGAATCAATGATGATAATGTCTTTTATTATATTACATTTATTTTTTAATATAAGCATTTGCCTGGTTTTTGATCACTATAGCAGCCAGTGAATGGCAAGAGAAAAAATAAATGTAAAGGGGAAGATGTATGTAGGGACATGAAATTATGCTCACTGAAGGATTAGTTCACTGATAAAGTTAAACATCTGATTATCCAATTGTTTCAAAAATCTATCTTCTGACAATCAAAGCTTCAAAACAAAGAGTTTTAGGAGGACATTTGAGATAAACACAAGTAGCAAGCAGATTTGATAAGGATAAAAAGAAATGAGTTTTCATTTTTCTGCTAGCAACTTTTTTATTTTGAAGAGAAAAAGGATTGAAATAACAGTGAAATAGTTTCAATACAGATTAGTAGTACAATTACAATAATTAACTGCATATTGTTGTCTTAGTAATTGTTATTCAGAATATAAAACATGGGCATGATATCTTGTCCAAACAGTATCAGCACAAACCTGTCTTTTCAATGAACTAAGGGAATTTAGCTGTATATGTTAACCAACTTGTTCAAATGTATATTTTAGAAAATATTTTTTAAACCCTAAAAAAGAGGCTTTTTCAATTAAATGATTTGGTAAATATAAGATTTACTTATTTATTAAAGTGAACTTATTATTCTGATTATATATACTAATGTTCATAAATATATTGTTCAATAAAAATAGTAGTAATGAAAAGTATTTTTAATTAAACTATAGCATCCATTCATCTATTGATGGATATATAAGCTGCTTTCAAGAGTTAGCTATTTTGAGTTATCCTGCTATAAACATGAGTGTGTATGTTAACTGTAACATACTGTCTTTAACAGTTTCAGGAAGACACCTATAAGGGGACTAGTTGGCCTGATTGCATTCTCATTTTAGTTTTTTTGAAGAATCTCCATAATGATCCCCATAGTGACTATACTATTTGAAATTACCACCAACAATATACAGGGATTCCTTTTTCCCCCACATCCCATATGGTAATTGAAATAAATCAGAGACACAAACTTACTTGTCACATGGTTTCTTTCACATGAGACACTCAAAATATAAGTGAAATAAATAAATAAATAAATAAATAAATAAATAAGAGAAAATAGGAGATAGAACTTTTCCAAAAAGGGGACCAAGAAATCAAAGGAGGGTACTGGGAAGAGGGGAAGAGGATGAGAAAAATAATTATGATGCTATTATGCATCTTTGCCAATTATCATGAGAACTGCAATCATTATGTTTTGCAAACCTGTACTAGTAAAATTGTAAACAAAAAGGAAATTAAGACTATAGTACAAGCATACAGTTTAATACTAGAATATACTTTTGTGTTAGAAACACATGCTTTTTAAATCAAATATTTAAAATGTATAAAAATTTATACATCATATACTTATGCAAAAATCACATTTTACTAAAACACTTTAAGTGCTAGTACAAAAATATTTCATAATATACAGTATATGAATGTTTTAAATTAAAATAAATTTAGTATTGGAATCTAAACTTTCCTAATTTAATGGGAACCAAAGTGATATTCTTTTAATACTAATTTGAGCTGTGAGATTTTCTCTTAAATATATTTTTGGTATAGTATTTAGTGAAAAGTTTGTGAAAAACTATGACAGAAAAAAAACTTGCACTTGCTAGTACATTGGACACTTTTGGACAATATATCACATTAATAAGGGCTCTTCTACTTGTAGTTATATCAAAATTTATTTAAGACCCACTTTTTAATTCTTTGGAATTTCATGTTATAATCCAATGCCTCTACCTTATGTTTGTAATCAAGGCCATAGGGACAGGGATTCTCAGGCTTTTTGGAGATCACATCATGTCACTCTTTCCCTGGATGCTAGACATGAAGTTACAGTATTTAATTCTTGCCTTGGTGAGGTTCAGTTTTACTTTAGATCTTTTTCTATCTATCTCTCTGCTATACATTTATTGAATGTCAGTGCTCATCAGATGTCATTGCCCTGTACACATAACTTGTGTTTTGAATTTTAGAGAGATTACATATAAGACATTTTGTTGCATCCCATAGAAAATTTAGAGCTTGGACTTTTGAGCAATACTGAGCATCTTGAAACTTTGGAAAAGAAATTTGTGCAGTTTTTGGTTGTATGTAAGACAGTTACATCACTGTTCTGCAGAATTATGCCTTCGGTATCATCTTGATTTGGAGATTAAGTGTGACTTGAAAAGATGCCTCTGAGTATCAGGTTGACAGTGGGTGCTCTAAGGACATGTAATCTTGAAGCCAGTTGAAGTAGCTTGAGAAGATGCTTGGAAATTGGAACATTTCTGGGTTTTTCTGGGTAAGTCATACAGTATGATGTTAGAGATTGTTGCTACCTTAACCATTTCTCTTGACTCTGTCATGCTTTTTATTGCTTCTGATTGCATAATGTTGGCAGTTTTCCTCTGCCTACTCTTCTGCCTATGAGCCAACTTTCCATGCACTGAAACTACAAAAATGTTTTATCTGCTTAGATGACTTCCACAGGTATTTGCAGTGTTATTGGCTAGTTTTGTGGTCCTGAGGTTTGAACTTGGAGCCTCATACTTCATTGTCAGGTATATGTGTAGATGAAAAAGTATGACTAACACAGGCTAGTGACCACATAGGTGTGAAATAAATCCCTTGGCAGCTTTTTGTAGCTAGTGGATTTAAATTTCTGAAATGCCAACCAGTTTTCAAGCACCTGTTCACATCTTCCGGGAGTGCGATTTGCTTTAGGCTGAGAGATCACACACTTCAGTTATTTGGTTTTTTTTTTAATCTTCTCTCTTTTACCCAAGTAGGGAAGGAGAAGTGAGATACAGGATTTGAATGAATTTTGTGAAATATACCCCGTTTCTTCTTTGAGCCTTTTAAATTCCTATAGCCCTATAATTGCTAAACATCAAATTGAGTTTCTCAATGTGAAAGATTATTTTTAACACGTTATTCAGTCGACAGAAATCAAAAGTTGAGTGTGTTCATGACTTCATCATTTACTATTCATGTCATTGGAAATTTGTATGCTGCTGTTTATTGTCAAAAAGCAAGTTTATATGTAAAGAAAGTGTTCAACTCACATTGCTTATTAAGACTATCATGCACCAGGCTAAGCTAGGCATTTGTTTTTTTATTCTTTCTTTGCCTTTTCTAAGTAAAGAGGTTCATGCAGATAGTTCTAATCATTAAATTTGGCTTATCAATATTAATAATGTTCCTTTATATAAATTTAATATTTCTGAAGAAGTATAGAATTTACCACTGGTAAATATTTAAATATAATACAATTATATATGCAGCATATTTTTATAATTTTAAGTTAATTCATTCAGAAAACATAAATATTTATGAAACATAATTTATTCATAAACCATAAGCTATTTACACATAAAAAATAAATAGTTAAAAAATTGGTTTCAAATTTCTTTCAACAATTCCCTTTAACATTTTATGAGACCTGCTTTATCCTCAGGTAAAAATAATTTTAATATGTGCATCAATTTTAACATTCTTTGTCATATCTGGTGGTCAGTTTTTTAAATTGACTAACCTTGTCTGAGGCAAAATAATGTGTCTCAATACAAGTAAGAGTGAATTAAATTAAATTTTTTTCCTTTAAAAGTCTTGAAAAAGTGAAATGTGAGCAAATAATCTACATTATTATCTCTATATTACTATTTTTATTTTCTAAAATGGACTTAAATGCATTTTACTAAATACATACTTAAAATATATTGAATGTACTTGTTTTGTAGGTTTATGGTAATTATCTGAGCTGAATTTATGACAATCTTCTAATTTTGTTTTTATGAATTAATTTGATTGTTCATGTAATTTTACATATTTTACTCTTCTGCATTGACATTCTCTAAATTAACATATTCTGAAATGTGAGAAAAATAAAGTTTTAAAAAGCAAATGAGGAATTACAATTTTAAATTAAAATGAATGCATTATCTCTTTGAATTATATTTAAAAATTGCTCAGTTTAGGAATTAACTGATAATTTAGCATTACTTAAATGTAAGAATATCATTAAAACACAGATGAAAATTATAATAGGCACTTAACATTATGGTATCTTATTATAAATAGCATTGATGGTCCCAATTTTTCTTGCAGGTCACCTAAAATTATCACATCAAATCAAATTAAATGTAATCACTTAAAATAAAATATAAATAATTAAGTCAAATTGATTATGCACATGGATAGTCTTAACATACATACATCTGTATATTAATTATACCTATATATAGCATTATTATATATTTTTATATATGTTCACATCACCAAACATACATAATAATTCTAATTTTGATCAATGTCTGGACATATCAATTATAGCACTTGTTTGAAAAAATTAGAATAATGGTTGATGAATATTTCTAGTTCATATGTGTACATATGTATCATAATTGCAAGTTTTTAGTTATTAGTAATTAAAATCATATATATATATGTGTGTGTGTGTGTGTGTGTGTGTGTGTAAGTTGTTTCATTTTAAATGCCAAACACAATTAGAAAATCTAGAAAAAAGTAAGAGAGAAATGATTCATCATATATACAATCTACCCAATAAGATTGATAAGCCAGGCTTTGTGGTTCATGCTTAAAATCATTGCAATCTTGAAGATAAAGAAGGAGGATGGGCTATCTGAGCCCAGCGTTGGAAATTTAAGAAGACTATGTTTTAAAATACAGTTTTAAAAAAGGACTGGTTATGTAACTCCATGGGAAGACCCTGGGTTCAAATCTCAATAAAAAATAAAAAACAATGAAAAAGAAAGAAATAATTACCAGCAATCACACTAAGCAGAAGCAGTGGGATTATTTTTCAAATATGCTAAAAAAATTTTAAAAAAAGACTCATGAAGGATAGTTATTTAATCCAGAAAAATTACTCCTCAAAAATTAAGGCAAAATCAATGCATTCCCAGTTAAACAATGAAAAAGTATGTAGCAGATTTTCCATACATGAGATCTACAATTGTATCTTTTTGTTAAAATCAACAATTTAGAAAATAACATGAAGTCACAGGGGAAAAAAGAGATAACAAGGAAAGAAATCCTATAGTTAAAAAAATTTTATTTTTTAAAATTTTTATTTATTTATTTATTTTGTCTTTTTCTCACAGGGTCTCACTATGCAATTCAGGGTGGCCTTGGGTTCACTTTGCAGCCCAGGCTGGTCTCAGACTTATAATGATCCTCCTTCCTCAGCCTCCTAAGTGCTAGAATTACAGATGTGCACCACCAAAGTCAGCCTGCAATAGTTTTCCATTTGTAATAAATTTTTCTGATATGTAACTCCAGGACAACTTCATAAACTACTAATTATAAAACTCTTGTTGTGTTTAAAATATATGGAGGCAAAATGTGTTTAACAGTAATACCAAAAAAGAAGACTGGTCAGAAATATATTGGAGCAAAGTTTTGTGTACATTCATATTAAATTAAATTAATTAAACCTAATCTAATACGTTGTAATTTCAAAAATATGAAAACAGTTTCTTGAAAATAGTAATAAACTCTCAAACTTATTAAAATGATATACTAGAAAATAGGCACTTACAAATAATGTAATATTGAAGAGAAAGAAAAGCAAAGACACGAAAAGTACAGAAAATAATATAATAGCAATATGGTAGTTAAGAAAAGCATCAGTAAGTACATTAATGTAACTGAAATAAATGTTTACAATACAGCAATAATTCAAAAATACAATAATCATAGAATAAAATATAGAATAAACAAAATATGTTCTCCTATGGTACAATTTAATGTCAAATATATATTATTGTGTCTGCTTGGGTATTTGCTTTTAAAAAATTAAACAATGGATAATTTTCAAAAGTAAGCCATCAGAAAAGCTTTAGAATATCTTGAATTTTACAGAGTAAACTTCACATTAGCATTTTATCAAAAAATATTAATTAAGTTTGGCTATCTTTAAAGAATACACTGATATACATTAAAGCAAGTTAGCAAAAGTTACTCAAGTTTACCAGATTAAGAAATTTATATAAAAGAACAAATATACCTAATTACAAGCGTTTTGATAATTTATTGTTGCATAATATAACATCATTTAGTAAAATTTTTTTTTTTTTAAATTTGGACTCCCTGCACCAAAGGGGAATTTTGGTTAACTATTGAACATATCCAACAGAAATGTACGGTTAAGATAAAGAAGAGTAATAAAATGGTATATATGAGTATACACCCAGACAAAATTAAAGATTTAAAAGCAACTCTCTGATCTCATCTCATCTCATTAGATTTTCACCCATGAAATAATGATTGTTTTCAATCTTATTTTTCAGTTTTTTGAAAAAAATGACATAAGTATATAAAATGACACAACATATTTTTGAGCTCTATATGCCTTTGAATATTATTTAAGTGGAATGACACATCCTCAATGAAAGAGAAGTTCAACGTTTTTCCCTTTGTCTTATCGGACATTTAAGCCGACATTCTTGCTAAAATGTTGTTTTTGTGAACTTTATGGAACTCCCTTTAAATTCATTTGTGATCTCAGTTATTTTCTATGCAAATATACATTTACAAAATAATTATATATTATTTTTAGCAGATTTATAAAATTTACATTTTCTCCAACAATACAACTTCAGTGTTTATCAACCTCAGAAGCATTTTTTTTTAATTGGGAATCAAATGCACAACCTCACACTTCCCAGGCAGATGCTGCCTCTTAGCCATGTCCCTGGTCTTGCCTTGGAAGTTTTTAGAGCTTAAATATTTTGGTTGGCCAGCATATAATACACCGATTTTTAATTTCCATTTTTACATTGTTGATGTTTTGCTACTTCCTGTTGATTACTGATTCTTCAGAATCTCATTCAAAAAAAATCTCCTTAAAGTTTTATTTCTTTTATTATATGACTGGTTGTCAATAAACAATAAGTTTAAGAGAAAAATCTGTAAATGTTTTTGGGTTAAAATGTTTTTCCAATGAAATGAATTTTTTTTAAAATTTTCAACAGAATAAAATGATTAATTTAATAATTAGTGATATGTGTCAATCTTTTATTATGTGATCATTTCCTTTCTGATAGCCATTACTATAAACCCTTCAAATTTTTATAATTTTGCATCATTTACTTAAATTCTTAATGCAGTTTACAACTAATTTCTGGGTGTTGGAGAAAATGTAGATAAAATAATAGTTTTATATGAATTATAAATTGCATATAATTATTCAGTTAATTGTACTTCATTACTCATTTTAACAAAAGATTGATATTACTATTGAAAGTCTGAGGAAATTTTAGCATTTTGGTTCTGTTTAGAGAGGAAAAATGTGATATAAACCTAATAAATTATTTCATATGTTTATAACTTTAACATTTAGTACAATGCATGAAAAATAAAATTGGGACAATAACATGTGCATGTGTACCAGATTCATTTAACTGAGCTACATAGTTAAACCAGCTTTACTGTATCAATTTTATAAGATACCCTTTTTCATGAGCATAAATTAAATCTTACGGATAATCATTCAAAATACAATTTGTATTTTCATAAACATTTGAGTGTAATATTCTATTGAAATGACTTATAAATGAATGTTTAATCACATTTTATCTTATCTGACATAATAGTTTTGTGAGCTTATATTAGTAAAACAATTATGATAGCTATCTATTTTAACTACTTTATACCAAATTTTAAAAGAAAAACCTTTTGTTGTCTGCTGACTTTAGAGTATATTTGTGGTAGTTTGAATCCCATTACGTAGGAAATAAATCTATATTTTAATTTATAATTTCTTATTATATAAATTCTTGTCACAACTAAAATTATACTTAAAATAAAATGTTTAAATTTAAAAACTCAGCACTGGGAAACAATTATTTTTCTTAAGAATTAACCCAAATTCTTTGACTCTAACAGAATTCTATCTTTAGTAGGTATTAATTTTAAGATTTCTGTTACATGCTCACTTGAAAATTTTAACAATTTAGTGTGAAAATTAAAATCAATATATAAATATGGCATAAAAAGCATGTCATACTTGCTTACAAAAATCACTTAATATTTTGTGGTATTTCTTCTATATTAAAATAGGCAATTTTTTTTTTTTTAAATCAGTACCGGGGATTGAACTCATGACCACGCACTTGCAAGGCAAGTGCTTATGCCGCTGAGCTAAATCCCCAGCCCTAAAATAGGCAATCTTTTAAAAATTTAATACTTAAAGCAGTACATTATAGTTATGTTTTCTCTGTATTAAAATATCTCATATTTCCCATGAAAAATGCTTAAATGTTTATAGATTATTTTACACTGCTAGGAATGAAATGTTATTTAATACAAATTTGCATCTAGACAAGGAAGGAAATTGGATAATAAGGCACTTTGAATTTTATTTTAAAATAACTTCTAAAAGGAGGTATGCAATAAAAATTAAAACAAATATAAAAGACAGAGCATCTGTGAGTAGAATCCGTTCTTGGTTGCATGACGTCTCATCTTGGATGCGGTGATGAAGCTGCATTTTTTTCCCCAAAGATGTGGTTTCAGTCTCCCAACATCAAGGTTACCAAAGAACCCAATCCTCTTCCATCACTTCCAGCGAATCAAGACCAAGTAAAGCTTTTCTCATGTGAACTTCTCCCATTCCTCCACTACATTTGTTTATAAAAATAACCTCTGAATACTGGAATATAAGATCAGAATTTCATTGAATGCACACATACTTGTGAGAAGGGGAGTTTACATTAGTTATTTCTTAGAGTACTTTCCTCTGAATCTTCACTGCTTTGTCTCCTTTTAAGATTTGTCTTTAGTCACTAGCTTCTGCCTCCACTGTTGTTTGAATTCCATAATGCTATGCTGTTCCTCAAAAATACTGTTAGTCTTTATTTTCTTCTACTTGAAGCAAGCTCATATTTCTTTCACCAAGAAATGAGCATTTCTTAACTTGTCCTCCCCACTGTACTTTACAAGCAACTGTATCAAGTAGGTCTCTATCAAACAGAAATATATATATATATATATATATATATATATATATATATATTGTTCAATACAGTGTAACTTTCTTTCCTTTGAAAAAAGATGTCTTGCTCATGTTTTATGTATTTTACTGCTAGTGTACTAAACTTGTCAGCAGTAGGAAAATACAAATCCAACTCTATGTGTGACATTTTGCCTTTTACCTTTATCTAACCTGTATAACGTATGTTGATGCTTAATCATTCCTACGATAACTGAGTGCCGCCTTTCTCCAAGGAATAGCTGCTATAGATGTTAATTACAGATTAAAAAGCAATAGTATAATGAGTAAAATGTCACTTTTGTTGATTTCAAATAGTATCATTGTTAGTTTGGAGAATAACTTACCATTTTTCCCCAATTATCTCGAAATGGGAAAACTATTACAACTGTAGAATTAAATGGTTCAGGTTAAATTGATTACAAATTGTTGAGTAGTAAATTTTAGCCCTGTCTTGATCATTTTAGGCTATGCTACTAACTATAAACTGATTGAATTCCAATAGAGAAAAATTTTAAACATAAACACCCAACTCTGTTCTTTCTATAATCATTGTTTCATGAATAATAATGAAATAATGATTATAAATTGTGGGTTTTTTTAAAGAACTGATATACTCCTGGAAATCTCCTAGAAATCTCCTGGAAATCTATGTAGACACATAAGAGGGGAGAATAAAGCAGTCTTTCAATGTGTCTTGTCTAGAGTCCTCACTTGCATTACCTGATACCTTAGTTTGCTTTGTGGTGTAATAACAAAATACTTGAGACTGGGTAACATGCAAAGCAAAAGGGTTTATTTAGCTTCCATGTGTAGAGTCTAAAAAGAAATGTTTAGGCAGCCACATTAGGTTAGTTTGGTAGGAGCAACCGGCTGAATCACAAATAGCTGGAAGCAAAAGACAAATATGTAAATGAAGAAAAGCATGTTTTTAAGAAAAATATGGAAAGCTGAAGAAACCTAACTCTTTTTTCACTAACTTATTCTCTCAACCACTAATTATTCTCTTGAAACCAGAATTCCTTTGTATGAGAAGTACTAATCTTTCTTAGCATATTATCTCTGTTTATAGGCCCCAACACTTTTCAACACTTCTAGCTTGGCAATTACATTTTCAGAGGGATTTTGACAGGTGAAACCACATCTAATCCACAGTACCCTATTATCCACATTGGAAATGAATTCTTTACCTCTGATTCATCAAATCCTATTTCTGACTTGTGGAAATTATGAATCTGTGTCTGGATTATCCATTGGTATTTTTAATGAGGCTGGAAACCTTTCCAGAAATATATTCTTAATATGTAGCTGATTTTGAAATTTTTATCTTATTTAATCAAGTATCAGATTTTAAAACCTAATATAACAAGATGTCAGCTGGTAAATTCTTGCCTTCCTTTAACCAATCAGCTCTGTAACAAATATCAGATACTGAAAAATACCTATAACTATTATATCTTGAAACATTTCCTAAAATTTTGGAAGTCTGTCTAGTAATTCCTCTAAAAGGTCAGTAACGTGAAAATGATTTGCCTTTGGAGAATGATACATTAATAGATTTTTTTAGTAAAATGTTACATCAATGCATATTGAGGCCAAACCATTACAAATCTTTAAATAAATAAAGTCAGAATTGAATTCCATAAAAAATTATTTTGAGCTCAAAATGTGCTCCCTGAGGGGTGATCCAAGAGTCACCAGTGAAACTTGTAATTGAGAAAAGTAAAAGTAAATGACCCTTTTGAGATCCATGTCTCTCAAGTTCTGAAGACAAAGAATACATAAATGATTCTATTGCAACTATGTTAAACTCTCAGGAAATACCAAGCCATAAATAGACTCTGAGAGTTGAAGTGTCCTGCTAATTAAGGAGTTTAAGGTGATTCCTGGATTTTAGGATATGAGGGAGGACATCAGAAATGGACAAGTATAACATGTACTTGTTCTCAAATTCACTACCATCATTGTGATACAACAATGTATCCATGCAAAATGTGTCACCCAATGTCAAGATAATTACACAGCATCAAGAAATCTCTGACAAAACTAGGATTTCAAATTCACCAACATACTGATGTTTTAATGTTATGCCATCATTTAAAAGTATTCAATACTGCCTAGTTCTTACTACTCTTTTTTGGCACTGGGAGTCAAACTCATGACTTTGTATTTGCCAGGCAGACATTCTGCCAGTGAGATATTTTCCCAGCCTCTTCTTATATGAAAAAAAAAATATATATATATATATATGGAGGAAAATAAAAGATAGATAATAGGAAAGAAGGAGATAGATTTTTTTATACAAGAGAAGGATTAAGAGATGAAGAGAGGGAGGGAAAGAAGTTAAGGGGGAGGAGAAAAGAATTAAGACGTGTTACTTGTACCAACTCTTCATGTGGAATGTGATCATTATTTACTGCAAATGTGTATAAATAAAAGTTGAAAACAAAAGCATCTCTTCTCATTTTCTACTTATATTCTGAATGTCCCAGATGAAATCGTGGCTATTGGGTCCTGACCTAAGATCCCCAATCTCCAAACAGTGTACAGCGGAGGTTAAATAAAAAGAGACAATAGTGTGACTTTTTAGGGCTCCAGGTGGGTCAAAACCCTTTAATTAAGCTCAGGACTCTGAGGGCTAAGACAAAAGCTTCTCTGGATCAGTCACTTTTTATAGGTCCAAGGACAAAATGTGGAGAAACTGGGGAGAGCGCAGGACCTTGGGAGTCTCTTCAAAGACTTCTCCAAGTAGTAAATTATACCAGTTTAGGAGAACTGTCCTATCTCCAGGATAATATTTATGGTAGGATTGAGACTGCAAGAGTGAAATTCCTCCAGCTGCAGTCTCTATCTTGTTAATTGATGTTTGAGCCAAGTGTCTGCAGCTGTGGCCTTATCTTGCCCTCTGAGGCATCTCTGACCTCACAGATTACTACAAATCTCAGCCAGGACCTGTGATTCATGGAGGTTCACTTAGTATGAATCAGCTCCCATCTCCAGGCAAGGGGCTGAGGCCTAGGACAGACTCACACATAAACATAGAAAGCCAATTAGTAAAATTTAAATCCTGCTCAGAGACGCCTCATAGTGGTCTCCAACAGGTGGCAATCACTTCTGAGTGTATACACGTAACTTCCTCATTCCACTCACATTTTTGTTCACTTTATAAAACGTTACTGTGGGGCAAAGTAAATGTACTGAGTTGAATTTGTACCTTCTAAACAATCTGTTTTAAGTCCAACATCTAGAACTTGTGGATACAAACTTATTTAAATGGTGAGCCCTCAAAAGATAATTATTTAAATTAAGATAAAGTCACAGGTTAATGAATGCACTAATGAAATTATTTGTCTCATTACAAAAAGACAGGTATACAATGAAAATAAATAGGGAGACTGTCACGTGATGATAGTCACAGATTGAATTTGTGTTGGCAAAAATCAAGGAAGTCCAAGAATTGTTTTCCAGCTACCAGAAAATATAGAGAAACATGACATATTCTCTCTCTCTCTCTCTTCCTCTTTCTCTCTTTCTCTCTTTCTTTTTCTCCCTCTTTCTGTCTCAGTCTCTAGAGTTCCCAGTACAAAAACCCTGCTGACACTTTGATTTTATATTTCTTGCTTAAAGAACTAGAAGAAAAATAATCTTTTTTAAGCCACTCAATTTGTAGAAATATTTTACAGCAGTCATAGCAACCCACCAGAACAGTCAGCCAACTCAACTATACCTTGGGAAAATGTACAAATGATCATGGCAAGAAACTGAAGTGAAAAAAACACAGACAAAATATTCAATTGTCATTACTAGATATTTTCAAATTGAGATGAAGAAACTTGAGAGGGCTCTTAAACTTATAATACTTCTTTAGCCCACTAAATCTCCTAATTTTCCAGACAATTTTACTTTCCATTTCAAAAACTTCCTCCAAGAAAAAAATCATCTAGTCATTTAAAAATCAGTTATCTTTTCCCACTGTTTACTTGATTCTATTAGATTTTCTACATTTGATTGTGAGAGAAGCATGATTCGTTGCTGAAATCCAATAAAAGGAATAAAAACAGAATCCATGCTTCTCTGCTAGTGTGAGGCTTGACCCACATCTGAGTGATTTCTCATATCCATATTCTCTGGGACTAATTGCAAAATATCTGAGCCTCAAAGCACTCAGCTGGAAGAGAGGGAGAGACGCCCAACAGTCATGACACATTGAACTTTACCAAGAGAAGCATAAATTCATCTTGCTTTCAAAACCAGTGAGATGCAATGTTATTACAGCTTCCTTTTCCAAATTCCATCATTTCCATAAAAGACTTGGAAAACTAAACACTTTGAAAATGTCATCTATACTTGGTATCTCAGATATCTCTTATTGTACTCTCTCTTTACTCAATTCTTCTAGATGCCAACTAATACAAATTTTCTAATATTATCGTAACATGAGGTGAAAATTGGGAGAATTCTATATAGAGAACAGACAAGTAGGAATCAAATGAAATGTCCTGCCTTATTAGAACCTGTTTTGAAAATTAAAAGATTTTTTTTATTAACCAGGAATCTTTAAATATTTACTAACTCTTGAATGCTATTGAATGATCATTTTATTTGTTATATATTTTAATATATACTATAAGGGGAACATTCCTATGTTTGTTGTTGATATATACACTCTAGCATCATGAGTTGAAATGTTATAATACTTGAAATTTCTTTCTGAAGCTTCAACCAGAAAAGAACAAAAGAACAAGACCAGTAAAAAAACCTAGTGCAGTGGAGTTAAATAATTGTATAATCCTGGTGAACAGGATATAGGGTCTATGTATTGTCTACAGTATCTCTATGTTACTGACAATATTCACAGTAAAATAATAAAGACAAAATCTAGAAGTTGATAAAGTTTTGCCTTCTGTATTGTGATTTTACAGCAACCAGTCATAATAATATGTAGGTTTAAATGGTATGAATTTTATTGTGATTACTTCCCGCCAGTCTTTGTGACACCAATGCACCACACGTGTCACACTGAAACTGCCTGTTCCAGTGTTCAACCAAGGAAAATTTACCTTCTTCTTTTCCGTGCATCGTGCAGTGGACCATATATAATTACTTCAGGCAATTGTCTCTTAAATTACATAGCTTTTATCCTTTTCTCTTGAGATGTAGTATTTGCTAAAGGTTGATTAGAATAAAGAGGAAACCAAATCATAAATTAGAAGGGATGAAGAAGCAAAATAATATGCAAGAAGTTGGGACAATTTATAAGAACAAAAGCTTTATGTACAACATATACAAACAGGTTGCACTTAGGGAAATAAGAAATTAACTGTACCACTGCATATGCAATAAGCCCTATTTCTAGAGTTTTTTATTGTGTTTTTCTTAGAATTAACATTAGAGTGATGATGAAATGTTACTTTTTTCCCCCTAGTTCAGAAATATATCTCTTTAACTAAGTTTTAATGAGGAAATGTTATGAGATTATTTAAGGGAATGTTATGTTATTTCTCAAACTGGAAATAAGTCACAAATTTTAAAGTTCTTTTTAGCATTTAAACCCTGAAAGTCGCTGATTGTTGTTGTTCACACTAAGGAAAATGATAATATTCTAAATAATACCATTTTTAAAAATTTAAAAAATTATACAAGTTTAAATCTTATTTTGGGCTTTTTTATTTTTCAAAGAAAGGTCCTATATTTTTTCACAGTATCAAGGAAACTGGACTCTTGTAGCTAAGGTACTGCAAGAGAGACTAATACTTTCTGGAGGAAAAGTAGACTTTCTATTCAGACTTGCTTTCTGTATGTTTCATACAAAAATGACCCTATTCACTCCATGAAATCTCCTTGAGTTAAATAAGTTAGTCGATGACTAACTGAAGAGCTTCATTTTCATTTTATTTTGTTTTATTTGTCAGTTTTTGGCAATGATACTGTGACTAGGTAAAATTGATTTTCTAGGGAATTATTTTTATTCAATATTGCTGACAAGGGGCTGTGGTTCTCTGAGTATGAGAAACATGTGTTTTAAATGGATTATCTGTAAAGAATAAAGAAGTGTGTTGTGCAAGTGCATAACAGTTCCCATGAATAGTGTTTAGATGAATAAGAAGTTGAGATATGGAGTACAATATCCTTATTTTTTTGGTAATTCATTGAACAGGCATGCTAGGGATTTTTAATTCAAGACATTTTTCTGCATTTATAAAACTAAAATGTTATTCACTTGCTCTATTTTTAAAGAGGTATACAGATTATTCACACACTCTCATTTACACAAGCTAGCAGCATAAAACACTAAAAAATAAGAAGCAAATAGTTTAATTGGTATAATTAGAGACAAATATACTGATAGATTTTGCCAAGATATCATTTAATTTTTTGTGGTATATAATTACCCTTAGAGTATTTAATGTTTTTCTTCAATTTTAAAACATTATAAATTGGCATAGACAACTAACTGTAACTACCAAAAATATAGCTTTGCAGTGTTTTAGTTATATTTTCTACTTTCCTAACATTCTAAGAAAAAGTTTACACAACTATAAAGTGTTCATTGATGTATTTACACTTCAATTCAGGAATGAGTGGAAAACAAAACAGGGAACCAATAGACTTTAATAAAGCTAACTCAGGTTACCTTTTTCTTACTCGCCTACGACATTTGAATCTGCATTACAATTTCTGTTTTTAATTTCTCAATCTCTAATCATCTGTTTCTCCCATGAGTATGGACTAGCCTACATGAATCAATGGAAGAAAAGTTACCATCATACCTAACAGGGTCTTCATTTTTGACACACACACTTTCTGGCATCAGAAGAATCTTTCTAAAAAATTATTTACAAATTCATTTAAGAAAAGTTTTTTTTCAGATCATTTATTTCCATGTTCACTTACTCCTAGTGTGAGCTGTTTGAGAACTGCAGTGTCTACTCTAACATCTTCCTTCGGTATTATTCTTCCATAATTTTATTAGTAAAAAATATCTTTCATTTCATTAAAGTGTACTACCTATGCAACAAACATTTCCAAACACTTAAGCAATGAGACAGTTTTAAGTATGATGCTTTTATAAAACTCTTTGTAAGATTTGTAAGCCTGATGTACATTTCAATTAGTTGCAAGTTTCATAAAAAAATTTTTATAAAACCCATTAAAAATTATGTGCTGTTATTGTGAATAATGAACAATTTATAAATGAAATGCTGTTGCAAATCAGAAGAAAATATTTGTAACTTATAATATTATTGGCATAATCAATTTTAGAAAATATTTGAAAATTAGATTTTAAATAAAATATATATAATATATTTTCTATTTTAAATATATTTATAAGGACATGTTTACAAATTATTGAAATGTTTTTGTAGAAGTGAAATTAAATTTAATACACAATAAGATAAAAATATCTAATAATTACTTATTTGTTCTCAAAGTGGATGATTATAAATTTTAAATAACTATGCAATGTAATGCATTTCAAAGTAATGCATATTTTCAAAAATTCAAATATGACTGGAAATACATCCTGCATTATCTAATAACAATAATGATGAAAATTAAGAGGTCAACTTGAAAATGTATTACATACCAAAGTAACTTATGATTTCAAGAGAGAAATAATTAACTTCATTGATCCAAAGACCATTCTCTTAGCCTGCTCTCCTACTGTCTGCTCAGTGTTGTATTTAAGTGTATAATTTCTCCATAAAAATTGTGGCTTTGTATCATCTCATAATGTTATCTGAGAACTTTGGTAGATAAATATGTATGGGCTCTTTTTTAATTCATTAAATTAACATCGATTTCACTTCTCTTTAATGGCATCCTATGAAAGGCAGAGTCTGATCCTAAAGATCTGGCACCACTAATCTAAGTTTGGAATATCTCCCTTGATTACCAGGGGAACTAACTGAAAGGTGGCCCCCTTTGGACCAACGTGGATTATTTTGTTAGTTCCAACTTCTATTCTTACATTACAATTTTTCTCAAAATTCTCATATTCTGGAATTTTCAGTTTTTAATGATTATAATAGTTCTTATTTAATAGTTCTTGTATACGTTTGATTCAATAGAAAAGGTAAGTTATTACTACATTATTTGAATCAATTAAAAAATTAGCATGTAAATTACTTACTGAGGCTGTGGTTCAGTGGTGTAATATCTGCCTAGCATGCACAAGACCCTGAGTTCAATGCCCAGTACCACAAAAAATGTAAATTACTTGAAATAAATGTAAGTTACTTAAAATAAATGTACCTTAATAACAAATTAGTTATTTCAAATTCAAGGAAAATATTTTTTAATGAAAATGTAATTGAGTTTTATCTAAGACACTAAAATATGTATTCTTTTAAAGATGTGTCAAGATAATTGATGAAATATTTAGCTAGGATTTGCGTTTACATACAATTGTATCTAACATTTATTGCTCCCTTGTTGTATGGTCAGTATTGCATATTTTATTTTTGTTTAACTCCCCGAAGTAAGATATGAGTTGTTCCTTTTTATCACCATTTTATCAGTCAGGAATCTGTCCTTTGAGAAAATAAAATACTTGTACAAGGGCATCCATATACTTACTAAGTGAAAGAAATAAAAAATTTCAACTTAAATTTACCAGTCTTGGAGACAGGATTTATCATTGAAGTGAAGTAGATAACCTTTGACAATAAAGGTAATGTAATTTTTTGACATGTAATGCTTTGGATGATAAAACATAGCTTAGACATTACAGATTTAAAGTTAGGTTGAAGCTGACTTAGAAGTTAATGATATAAGTGTTCATTTATGAAGGTCGCTATGGTTTCATAACCATTTATAACAAACAGAACAGCAAGATGCAGAGTAATCTGTGTTTTATGAGGATGTTAATACATAAATATTTCATTTTTTCAGTTACTATATTATTCTTAAGAAATTGTTATTTTAATATTTCATGTTAATTTTTAAGGGTTCACTTTTGTGAAATGCAGTATGTGAAATTTAGTGGGTGAGACATATTAGTAATGAATAGTAATAAAATCAGATATGTGTAGAAATTTAAACTCTGAAAAGGCTTATTTAAAACTTACTATAATTACATAATTTTTAAAATAACATAATATAGTATATAAAAATATTAGTTCAGTTGATATTTTAATGTAAAATTACATCAGAAAAATTTTAGAAAATATGTGCATAATATTAAGCTATTACTATGTCATTTTTTTGCATATTTAAAAAAGAAAAATGTTAGGATATTAGAAATTTCAGATAACACTGCATTTCTACTATTTTGTACTTATGCCTTTGTGAGATTGTCCTCCATAGTTAAAGTTAATTTTTAAAAGATGTGTCATAATTCTACAGTAAAAGATTAGTACATAGTACTCTAAATTATTGCTGTAGTATACATGCAAACATAGTTAACATAAATAGAAATAAAGAATACTCAAAAGATATGAAATGTCATATCAAATAAAAAGTGACTTTATTCAAACTATCAATTTCATACACAATGAGCAATTTAACATATTTTTAATCTTCTAACTTCATTTCCCACATTAGATCTGAAATGCAAGAAGAAAGTACAATAAAAAGTTGTGTGTAAAATCAGTACAAATGGCCTGTACTTTTTTACTCTGTTTATTGACTCAGCCTTACTCTGACAATCCCAATCTGTTGTGAATGGGCCAAGCACTGTACAATTTTTAAGACTCTATTCTCAACATAGAGTAGAGGAAGATTTGGAGGAAGAAGTAAAAGGTTTTTACAAGAGGGAGACTTGGCAGGAGTCTTAGAACAAGTGAAATGTATAGTAAACCCAAAATACATGACCTGTTACCTTCCATAGCTAATGGCATAACTGTATTATTTCAGAAAATATACAAGTCTTGTAGAAGATGAACTGCATTCAAGTTGGCCATGGATATTAAGGGATAGAATGAGTATTTGTTTTAGTAAGATCTGATATGTTGATAACAAAGGAAAATGCTACAGTAATTACTAAGTGTTAACTGATCTGCGTCAAACGTAATTATCCTGGGAAAATTGTTTGTTTGTTTTTTTTTTTTCTCTGCAGGTTAAATGTGTGATGTTGCAAGTTTTGAAAAATTCTTTAAGAATCTCAGGCTAAACAATTTTCAAATGTGGTGAAAGTAATGGCTACATCAATAGTATATGTGTTAAATTTCCTAAATTTTAAGATTTCCAAACACAACTCTACCATCTATCTCTACACACAAAATAAAATGCAAAGAAATGTTATGTACAGAATTGACATAAATGACCCATGAACACAATTATCATGTTTTTGGAAACCCAAAGATAGTATCCATTTGTTTTATTCCATTTTTTTCATAGTTTTATTTGTAAGTACTAATGATACAAATTCTCTTATACTATTGACTTAAATGCTGTCATAACTTTCTATTTGAATGTATGTGTCATTATTTATTTTATGCAATGTTTTGAGAAAGGGATGTACTGGCTGAAACAATTTAAGTATTTGTAAGATTTGATATTTTTTATCAATGAAATAGTAAAATATTTCATTTTACTTAAAACATGTACAATGCCTTTACTTCTGTGATTCTGATATAGTCACAGAATGTGCACACAGCTCAAAAATACACTTTAAGAGTATTTCCATTATAAAAGACGTTCTATAACCTTTAGCAATCACTTCCCTCTTTTTCTTTCCCCATCCTCTGAAAACCCCGAGTGTATTTTCCTTCTCTAGGAACTTTCCTGCTTTATGCATGGTATATGAATGCCTTATCATCATTATGCTTCTTTTCTTAATATTGGTTATTGTTCAAGGGTTATTTCAATAGAATTCAAATGAAAATTACTGCAGTGAATCAAATTAGCACCTTTTGGCCATTGTGCAATTACATACATGAGAGAAAATGTGTGCCATTTCCTCCACAAAAAGAATAAATAAATAGAACAATTGCAAAATGAAATAACAAGCAGTAAAATAAATTGATGAAAAGAGGAGAAGGAAAATGTCAGTATTCTGCTCACCCTAAGGAACAGCTTTTGTGTTGTTTCTTTATACTCTGTCCTTGCTCTTTCACGCTGCTCCTCATGACAACCCCTAGTACTTTAATTCAGAACTAAGCATTTCATGTCAATCCCTTTACTTAACACGGTAGGAAAGAATTAACTTATACATTTCAATAATTCACAGTATTTAATTTCACTTTTCCCCAATTTAAACTGCTTTCCTTAAATATTGCGTAAGCCTAATAATTTGATTTCATGTCTTCATTTCAATTATACACATTAGTACTACTGAAATTAATCTCAATACAGCATTTTGAAACAATTAAAAGAGAAATAGACTGGGAGTAACTTAAAGCACGTGGCAAAATTAAATTTCTTCTGAAGAAAGAATTCTGTTAAATAATTATATTTTTAGTAAAAATAAACATCTAATTGATAGTCCATTTTAATGCCATGCTGTAGAATTTACATCCTACATACAAAAGAAAAGCTTAAATTATATATATCACTATAATGATTTTATTCAAATGCTGAGTTTAGATGCAATGAATTATTTTTCAAATGTCTTATACTTTTTGAGGCCTTCTATAAATTTCGTATTCCTGAACTACTACACAGAGCTATGGTTCAGTTACTGTTTAATAAGTAAAGGCTTTTTTGGTCATAAACACAAATTGACCAGGTCAAAGTAATTAATGTGGAGTCTTGCTATAGCTGGCCAAATGAAATCACTTTATTTCTTCAAAATTCAGTTTCATTTCTGAAATGTTAGTTCTGTGATCACTTCAGTACTTCCCAAACATTGACATAATTTATCCCTCAAATAACTGGGAATATGATGAAAATATTGGTAAGGTAACCTCTGGGTTCCCTTTGGCTCTATTTACGTTTTAGCAGATATAAAACGTGCTGGGAAAAACATGATATTAGAAAAATTCTGGTCATGTAGAGTATTCATTAAAAAACCTACTTTTAAGGTAAAATTGCAGCATGATGTATTGCTTTCAACATTTACATATTCAAAATATACTACATGTTTCTCTTTGCTTGGTGTTAGAAGTTATCATACTTGAAAAGTATTTTAATTTATTTTAGATTTATAGAATAACTACATAATTGACAGTCCAAATGACAGATATGTTAAGAATGAAATGAAACCTTAATTTTACAAACTACACCAAGAAAACAGTAGTTAATAAAGTATTTCCTGGGCAAACTGAGACCTATGTTCACCTCATTTGTTAACAGGTTTAAAGACAAAGAACAAAATACACCCACAGGAGAAACTGCAGCTTTAAATGTTACCTATTACATGCATCAGTGAGCACAAGGATTATTCAGACTCTGCCAAAAGAACATATATAACATCAAGGAAAAGAAAAACTTGTGCACATATTTTAATACTAAATTTATCGAGCTATTACGAGATTAATGTAAGTTACCTTCGGCCTCTGCAATTAGAAAAGGCCATCAAAGTTGCGGCCATTAGCTTCAGACATTTACTATGGCAACAAATTGCTGCTTGAGCAGCCTTGGTCACTGAAACTGCTGGGTCAGCATCTTCAGTTTCTTTTCTAAGGGTCAGCAAGGTTGTGGGTTTTCTGTGATATATGACATACTCCAGGGTCTCCCATACAAGACTAACACCATCTGTTGAAAAACCATCATAGTATTTTTCTTTTCTGAAATGTGTATACTTTTATGGTCAGACTCTGTATTTATTTTAACTACTCAGGAGAGAAAGCTCTTATTTGAATACATTCCTTTGGTTGTCATGCAGTCTGTTACCATTAAGTCACTCAAATAGATCTTCATTGTAACTATCAAGTCAGTCTGGCAGTCATCAAAGCAACATGTGAGTGTCCACCTCCAATGCCAGAATATCAGACATCTATCTTAGTTCATTCGCCAAAGGCACTGCCATCAACTAAAAGTTTGTGTTCTTCACATTCTTATGTTGAGAACTTTTAACACCAAAGAGATGACAGTAGGAACTGGGGCTTTTTGAATGGGATGAGGTCACATAGGAGGACTGCGTTCTCATGAATGGGAATCATTCTCTTGTAAAAGTGGTATTTTATTACCTTTCTTCCATGCTGGGGCACAAAAGAAGATCGGAGTCTATGAAGCATGAAGAGGGCGTGATATAGATAACAAAACGTGTAGATCCAAGCTTGTACAACTGTGACAAAAGAGTGCTGTTTAGACTACAATGTATGGCATTAATGTTCACCAGCCCAGATGGATTAAAACAGTCTATGAGTAAACTCACTCAGTACCTACAGTAGCAACAACAAGAATAATACAACTTCCAAAGACATATATATATATATATATATATATATATATATATACACACACACACATATATGTGTGTATGTATGTTTATGTATATATGTACACATATAAAATACAAAAAATTAAAATATTTTAGCCTTCATATAAATATATATAATATATAAATTAAAATTTATGACAAAACATATAAAACGATTTTAAAATATGACACAATGGATCAATGTTTTTGTCATCATACCATCTTTATTCCAGTGGCTATAATACATCACTGATTTTGCAGTAAGTGATTCCATTGAGACGTGTAGGCATTGTCTATGGTGTTTCAACAATGAAATTTGCTAGTAGTATATTTCCCCCCTCATCCCAATTCAGCAACATATTTCTGTGCATCAATCTGCACGCTACCAACAAAGAATTTTAAATATTCTTCTTAGTAACGCTTTAAATAAAAGACAAAATATTGGTGATAAATAAAGTGGAAGATTTGTACTTAGAGCAAAAATGTCCGTAATAGTTGACTGTCAACATTTAAGCTGCTGCTATAGAATATGCATAGCTTGCCTTTGAACGTACTTATGTGGGAAGGACAGAATGAGGCCAACATTTCCCTTTCTTGTTCAAGATTTAAACTGTTCTTTCAGAACTCCTGTATTCCTAGAAACACATAAAAAGTAGTTTTCATGGAGAAGGAAGCCACTATACATTCATTGACTATCCATCACTGAGAGAATCTTGGGGGAAAACCACATGCAGCACAAATATAGGGACCTAAATTTAATTTTATTTATCTACACTTAGGTCCCTTCTCAGAGGGAATACTATTTGAATACTGTTTTTAAAATTAATATTATCTTTTAAAATTGTTTATAACGTTGATTCTGAGCTATTAAATATATCCTCACTTAATTGCTACACACTCCTCAAACATTCGTCCCATTGGATCTCCTATTGAATAAGATCTCCCACAGCAGGTAAAAAACAATCCCAAGTTATTTTTTATCATTTGTAATGAAGCACTAAAAGTATTTAAAATCCAAATCTTCTATTTCACAATGCTTTTCATCACAGCACCCTTTTCTGTTCAGTTCATCCTGAAAGTCTTCAAATTTTGCTATTCTTTATCATTTCTCAGAAATACATTGTCCGACGATAAATGTAAACTGTGGTCACAATCAGCTAGAGATAGAATTTCTCTAATCACGATTTTGTCTGGTAATAGCAAATCACTGTATTCATGATACGTGTGGCTCAATAAACTGTGGGTATGTTCAAGGAGGTAGAGGCCAAAGAAAGTTTTTATTAGCTCAAAGGGAAGAATTCACATGAGCTACATAGACAAAAATGTCACTGTTCTTGGAGACCCCAGAGGCAGGAGTGGTGACAGCTCATTGGTGGAGGTGTAATTGCTGGGTAAGTATTCTTTGGGAAGCATCTTATCTGAATTGCTGCAGTGTTAGAGAACATTAAAGATAAACTCAGTGACCGAGATATGTGCATATATGAGTGGCATTCAAAGTACCGGATGCACAGAGAATGTGAATGGATTTCTTGAGAGTTTTTAGAAAGTTCTTGAAATAGCACTTATCTCAGAGAGGCAGTCACAAGCTCTTCTTTATTATTTTTCACTTTAATTTTGTCTGGGCCTGAAAAGCATGACTTCATCTTGATATCAGCAACTTTCAAAGCAGGTGAGACAATTCTAGATGCTTTCAATTAACCAGAACTGGAAGTACAGTGCCTATTTTCTGGGAGTGAGGGGAAGGAGTGGAATCAACAAGATGGAAATTCAAATTCAAATACTATAAAAGTTTGTATAATGACGTGAGTGTCCTTGATAATGAATCTATATTAAATAAGAAAAGAGAATGTAAGAAATAAAACATGGTAGTCAAAAGCCTAATTGTTTATTAATTTTTTTCTTCTTGCAAATACAGAGAGAGACCAATATCTGGAAAATGCCCAAAGAGAGATATTCCTCTTTCAAATCTGGTTTTACTTAGGCAAATATTAGATTTCTTATCATTGACAAATGGTCAACAGGTTTTTCACACATGATCTGATGCAAATTAGAAAGTCCTTCCTACAATCTAAATAACACTGTGAAAGTAATTCATCATTTGTCCTAACTTGAAATTGGAGAAATAAATTCTGAATGACTATTTGTATCTGAAGATGTGATTTGCCTAGAATATATAACAATAATGTCCTATCCATCTATTTACTGTGTTCATTTATCTTTAAGCATATTCCCAAATGCCCCTTAACATTTGTGTATTCCTCTCTGTCACAGCAAATAACAAAGAAAAATGTCTCATTTTCTTTTCTTGTGCTCTATGATTGCTCATTAGTAGTTTATACTTTATTTTCTATGCCTGCTCTGTAAAGAGATCTGAATCTCTGTTTCCAATTGAGAGCAATTACATAGATTTTTATTTGATTTTGCTAAAAGCATTTCACTGCTAAAACTTTTTTCTGTATTTAGAATATCAAAAGTAAGTCAACCTGAACTTATCAGGAAAATTACTCTTATGTCTAAATAAGAGTAAAATTAGAGGTGTATTATGCTAATTATGTTGAAAAGTGCATTTGTAATCAATAGGTTAATTCAATTCCCAGAAACTAGATTAGTAAGTAAGTCTTTATATAAAATAAAACACAAGAGGAGATATATGAAACACTCAGAGTACTGTGAATAACTAACTGGCTGTGATTATGTTTAGTATATTTCCCATAGTAATTTCTATTATTCGATAGCCCCCTTGTTTCCATTATGTTATTTCTACATAATCGCAGTTTCAAAGTTATGGCAAATCATACTTCCAGTTTCAAGAAATTTACTCTGAAAATTGAAGTATAAGTGACTCCAGTGTTATGCATATGATCAAAGAAGCTATTTGTATAATTTATCTTTTCTATTTTTTAATATTAATGGGTAATTTGAAATAGGTCAAATCATATAAAATATTGAGATATTTTTAGTTGCAGTGAAAAATCAGTGTGTAATTTTTAAAAATGAATGCAAATATGTTTTGATAGTGTTTTAAAATAAATATAATATAGAGGTACTCATCTTTTTAAGATCTATTTTCTACATTATTTACAATAATCTCTGCATGATTGTTGAAATTCACAGAGTGAAAGCATAGCTATGATGGACATTCTTAGAAAGATTGTCCTGTTTTCTTACCTTCTGACCATGAAAATACAGCAGGTACCTCAAGCATAACATAACAGAAAACAGCACACTTTTTGGAATTATTTGACTCATAATTTTCTATATTTCTTTTTGCTGAAAAGAGATTATTTTAAAATGTGTGACTGTAACCATCAATTTAAGATAATCATTCTCTCAC
Source organism: Hydrochoerus hydrochaeris (assembly GCA_004027455.1). Classification (NCBI taxonomy): domain Eukaryota; kingdom Metazoa; phylum Chordata; class Mammalia; order Rodentia; family Hydrochaeridae; genus Hydrochoerus; species Hydrochoerus hydrochaeris. The sequence goes on along the minus strand of PVLA01000254.1, from coordinate 12,673 downwards.
CTTGCTATAGGTTGTATACAAAATGTTCTCCCAGGAAGTCCACCTGCTGAAACCCTAATCCCAAGGCCACCATATTATTGGGAGGTGGTGGTACTTTTAGGAGATGGAACTAATGAAAGTTGTTAAATTACTGTGATGTAGCTTGGAAGCTGACTGCGGCTCACAGGTTTTCCTCTCTGTCTCTCTTTACCTCTCCAGACACCAAGAGATGTTTCACTAAAGGACCAGGTAACATAACCAATTTGGACTGAAGGACTAATGCCTTCAAAACTGTGAACCAAAATTTAACTTTGCACTTTTTAAGCTGGTTGCCTAGGATTTTTGTTAGAGTAACAGAGAGCTGACTAGTACATATATTGTGATGGAAAGGCCCTAAATTGATGCTTAACAACTTCTCTCCTGGTATCTATATTTGGGGGGGTTTCATTTTCATAATTATAGGAAATCTTTGTCATTTCCTCATAATAAATCTCTTGATTTAGTTATATTATAGGTCAAGAAAATGGATACCACATTTTTGTTTTCATTATATGTCACCTCGGTAAATGTAGTGAAACATACTCCTTGCTAGACAAATGAAGCAAACAGGAGTGTCATAGAAGTTCATGGAATTAGAAATTAGCTTAGTTTCTAGGACCACTGAGTAGTCTCTAGAATCTTAAGGTGGTCTCCAGCTAAAAGTCCATAAAAGCAGAATATCTCTGTCATGCAGGCACATGTAAAAATACTGCAAAAAATTTGAGGATGGAAATAGATTTTTTCCTACAGAAGCCTAAAAATGACAGTATCGATCGACGGACACCTCAGTTGTAAACTTGTCAGACCCTGAGAAAAACATTAAGAATTAAGAACTGGGACTCCTTGTCCACCATGAGATAATAAATGTGTGCTGTTTTAAGCTGCTAATTTTTGGTTGTGATCATTATTTATTAAGCAACAGAAGTTCAATCAACATAATTAATACTCATAATTATCTATCTATCTATGAATAGGATAAGTATTTGAATTTCTGTGTCCTTCCCAAATTGTCAAATAGAAATCTAATCTCCAATCTGATTGTATCTTAGTCTACAATAAAAAATACTTAAAATAAATATTTTAGTTTTGCTCAGCCTTTTGCTGGCTGGGAAACCCAAGGTTAGGTAGTCAGAATTATTACCTTCTTGGAAGGACCAGCTTCTTATTTTATAGATAGTTCTCTTCATGCTATATTCTCCCAAGCTAGAAGACTGAGAAAACTCACTGGGATTACCTTTATTAGGATACTTATTCTGTCTTGGTTACCTTTCTCTTTTTGTTGAGCCAAAATACCTGATGCTCAAAGTGAAGCAAGGAAAGGTTTATTTAACTTATAATTTTTGGAGGTTTCAGTCCATACTCAGCTGGTTCCAAGGCAGGATGGTGGGTTTGAAAAGCAACCATTCACGGAGGCCAAAAGCAACAATAGCGAAAGGGCAAAAGAGGAAAGTGTGCCTCTTTCCCTTTCCTTTCCTGAGCAGGTGCAGTGTTCTCACCGCCAATCCCAGTGCTAGAAAATGAACGAATCAGGAACACTAGATTTAGCCACCTCCATGACTTCATGAGGCTTTGGGGGGATGTTTAAACAAACCGTAACATATTCCATTCATGAGTTCTCCACTACCACAGTCTCAAAAAGCCTCACCTCTTAATGTCATCACACAATTAGATTTTAACTTAAAAACTTCATGACTGGGATTAGCTCCTGTGTAAAAGAGAATCCAAGAGAGTTGCTTGTTGCTTCCACCATTTGAGGACACAAGGAAAAAATCCTATTAATGAACCTGGAAGATACTTTCTTCATTCACTGAATATGCAAGTGCTTTGATATTTGTCTTCCTAGGCTAACGAACTGTGTGAAATTAATTTTCACTACTTCACAGTCATTAAGTCTGTGGAATTTTATTATAGCAGCCTGAACACCCTAATATATCTACATGTGTGCCTGTAAGTGTATGCACACATAAAACTGCTGCAAAAGTAAATACATGTGTATGTAAAATGCAGTAAAGACATCAAATAGGTAAATTCGATTGTATGCTTACTATATTTTTCAAATCTTTCTTGATAACTAGTACCACAAAAATGGGTTTAAAATGTTTACTTGTTTTAGATATTTTAGGCACACACTTGACCAGGTCACAAAAACATCAGGTCATGAAATCATGTCTGTAATATACTGAGTTCAAATATCCTGATTTTGCATCAGAATTTTTGGTGCAAAAATAAAATGATAAGCTGGATAAAGTGTTAGGTTGGGATATAGAATAGATCCCAAAGCCTAAAATGCTCAAATCTTGGTCCTCAGTGCAGTAATGTTCACTGGTGGTGCGTCGGGGAAGTGGTTGGATCCTGAATGCTTTGAACTCATCAGGGGATTAATCCATTAAGAGGTTCAAAATTTAATGGCTATTGAAAAGCAATGGATATTTAGGAAGTGAGTCCTTGTGCAGCAAGTTGGTCACTGGGTGTCTGTCCTGCTCTGTCCTCTTCAGCAAGATGCCATCCTTCACCAGGGGGCCAGAAACAGTGAAGGCAATTGACCAAGGAAATTGCCATGAATTGGATGAATTTTATGAGAATCATAAAACAAAATAAATATTTTCTCTTTGAAGTTGTTTTTCTCTGGTATTTTGTCAAAGAAGTTAAGATAGGAGGCAATAAATATGGAGCAAATTTAAGAAGAATTATCAAGAATATATCAAGAAGAAAACTAGAATTTGCTGTTACCTGCAAATTACAATCCATCCGCATCCTACTTGCTACTGAGTTGGAAACTTTTTTGTCTGAAAGATGCTCTGAAATTTCAGACTTTATGAAAATGTGTGTATTTTCAAAACAAAAATAGATCCATGTAAGTATAAACTTATGTTTTATAACTTATAAAAAACAAATAGTTCTAGACCACTAATACTGAAAAACAACTTACATAAAATGATGTACATTTTTTTAAAACACATGACTATATTGATTTTAGTATGACATATTGAGATATTCAAAGATATATTTTATGGATTCTAGTCTAGGGAACTTCAATAAATTTTGAATTGCAGAGGTGGGTTGTATAATAAATATCGTTGTTCTTCAAAACAACGTATATTTTGTGTCATGCCAGGTTGATGAGGTTGTGTCTAGAAAGATTTCTGATTCTGCACATGCCACAGATAAACAATATATTATTAGCATTAATCATTAAATGGCCTTTAACATATAGTGCACTTAAAAGTTTAAAATATAGTAGAGATTAACGAATTGTCATTGAAAAGTAATTAGCATTTTCATTGTATATCTGGCACTGCAATTTCTTGAAATTGTACAAAATGATTGAAAACTATGAAGCTGAGGCTGCCTATTTTTTTCATTGGAGGATTTCTTCCAAATCTCAGTTCTTAACACACACAGATTAGCCATGGGTATTTCTACCTATCTAGGTAGCTCAACAGGACTTAGCAAAGCCAGTTTCTGTAACGGGAGCCTCTCATGCTGGCTTTAAATTTTAGTTCATGTATCAAATTTTTTAGCAAAATACCTCTGTTATTGGCTGACTCTTATATAATATTTATTTTTAAAAATTTCACAGCACATAAACATAAATGTAGTTAAATAAATATTCTCAAAATCTTATAACTGCTTAAATGTGTTGAATAAAAATTTCACTTAATAAACTATATTAGCAAATGTTCTGAATTTTATTACTCATATCTAAAAGAGAAAATTTAGGTTAGACTTATCATAAGAAAATAACAATTAAACATCAGCAATTTTGACTGGCTATATTTACTATGGATTGTTATAAGGCAAATAATGAGCTGAACTGCTTTAATCTGTTTAGAGTATCGGTATGGATTGAATATGCCCCCTCTTGAGTTCAGGAGCTGAGGTTTCATGTCTGATATAATGATATTCAGAGATGGAGTGTTTAAGAGTTAATTAGTCCACGGTAGTATTGCTCTTCAAGAACTTCATGATAAGAGATCTTCATAAGAGAAACTTCACCCTGCATTTGCTTCACTTGCCATTGTCTTTTACCATGTGGGAATAGAGCATTCTTCCACTTCAAAGGATGCAGCAACTGTGACATCTTGCAATCTGAAAGCAGCCCTCACAAAACAATAGAATCAGCCAACCCCTTATTTTGGCTATGCTAGCTCCCAGAAATTATGACAAACAGATCTCTGCATTTAAAATCACACAATGTGTGGTACTTTGTTACAGCATCACAAGTAAACTAAGATAAGGATGCATAGGTAACATAGTTTCACTTCTGTATAGAATAGCATAAAACCTATAATAATTCAAATTCTTATACAATATTATTTGGACACTAGTCATGTACCTACTCCAGTTTCCAAGGGATAAGACTAATGCTGTCATATTGACAGGTGATTGAGAAGAATACACAATAAGGAAGACATTCTAACATTGCTATCCATGGTAAATTCATCTTGAATATTCACAAGGTAGTAGTTTCTTCACAGCGCACTTGGAGGTACATTTCCAAAACTGACATTTATATTGATTTTTTTGTCTCAGTGAACTTTTTTTTTTTGAACCTTAAAATTGATGCAAAATAACTTTAAACTTCCTGGGTTCATTCCTTGTTAGTGTCTGGGAATGACAATCTTTTGTGTCTCTCAGAGGGACCTCCAGAAACCTATGGCTGGTGGACACACTATAGCTAGGCATTCACTCTTGGAAAGCCACAAGATGTTTAAACAATCATTTTTTAAAACAGATTACTTATTTAAATAAAACTCAACATATTAAGAATGTTATAAAGTAAGAGACTGTTTAGAAGGTTTGCATAAGATACCTTTGATCTTCAGTAGTATGACACAAAAGTTACGCAGATGTAGACTTTGTTTTAAAGTTAACATTCTAATACTGAGATTATGTTGAAATGCACTGTGAAATAATTCTTTATGTAAATGTGCACGATAATTTAAATTATCATGAGAAATTTGCTGGCCACAGCTGAACGTAGTGTGGGAAAAAATTTTGGTTTTTTATATGGATGGTTTAGATAATTCTTGCCTGAAGGAATCAAATTTCTGATATTTTATGGATTCTTTGGATCCCAAAAGCTGTAAAGTAATGAGATATTATAAAAGTAATAGTTTTACAATTTCTACCTGCTTCCATATTTTAAAGATTTTACATATGTGCAAAATTTCTCTACTCATTCATCAATGGGTACTTATGTTGACTTCATGTCTTAGCTATTTTGCATTGACTATAATGGCAGGTATTTCTACAAATTGCTTATTTTATTTCTTGAGTATCTTCTATGAAGAAAGATTGCTAGTTCACATGATTGCTTTATTTTTAATTTTTTTTAAAGAACTTCCATGCTATTTCCCATTATGGTTACATAACCTTGTCAATATCACACAAAATTTACTTTTCTGCATACCACTGTAAATATTTTTTATAATAGTAATCACTGTAATAGATGTGAGGTGGTGTTTTGTCATGTGTTAGAGACTACTACAAAGAAGCTCTGAGTGGGATTTAAAATTAACTAATTGGCTTTATATGTTTATCTGCGAGTCTGTCCTAAGCCTGCGCCTCTTGCCTGGCGATGGATGAATCACTGGTCCTGCTGAAGCCGGTAGTGGCCTGTGAGGCCAGAGATACCTCAAAGAGCAGGACAAGGTAACAGCTGAAGACAACTGGCTTCAATCTCAATTAAGTAGATAGAGACTGCAGCTGCAGGTATCTCACTACTGAAGTCTCACTCTTACCTTAATTCATGGAGATAAGAAGGTTCTCCTCAACTGGCATAATTTACTACTTGGAAAAGTCTTTGAAGTGACTCCCAAGGCTCCACTCATTTCCCGCACTTTCCTTAGTATCTCCTCTCTTTGTTTGAAAACCTGATAAATATGGGCTTCCCAGAGAAGTTCTGTTTCAGCCTCCAGAGTCACAAACTGTAAGAAGATTTTGCTCGTCCTGGAGTCCTAAAATAATACCTAATGTCTAATTTATTTAAACCTTTGCCATACACCTGTTTGGGAGATTCGGGATCTCAGCCAGTTCCCCGATAGTCATGATTTTGAATTGTATTTTCCTCATGATTAGTTATGTTGAACACATTTTCAGGTTCCTTTTGTGCATTTTAATGTCTTTTTGGGAAACACAGGTCTGTTCTCAATTTAAATAGAGTCATTTATTTTGATTGTTAAATGACATAAATGTCTTATTTATTTTGACATTAACTTCCTATTAAAGGTAGAAAACTAAATTTTTCCAAAGTCGGTAGGCTCTGTTTTTATTTTGTTATTTCCCTTGCCATAAAAAGACTTTGTTTTAATTTGAAAAGTAGGATTTTCACATCTTGGAGGTAGTTAAAACAAAATGCTTCTGAGTTTGAACTAAGTAAACTTGATTTAATGGACTAATTGAGTCATTTTCCCACTAAGCGATTCCAAGCAATCCACTTAAACTCTTGCTAAGTGTTTCTTCAACAATCAAATGGGAATGACAAGGCAAAATTGCAGTCACCACTAGGACTGCATAAGACCATGGTTGTAAAATGATTCTACAGTATTATAGTCCTCAGTAACCATGTAATGACAGAACCAATCACAAAAAAGTAAATGTAACAAAAAATTAAAAATTCTGGGATTAGACTTTTGTACAGTAATGCCCAACACAAGTAATTGTATTATATAAAATTACATAGCAGATAAATAATGTACTTTTGAAACTCTTTTAATCCTGTTTTCATATTTTTATTGAAATTTATTGAAATTGAATGTAAATGTCTTGTAGCCTCTTGTGGATCACAGTTATCTCTGAATTGTCAATTATACATGAACTTCAGGGGTTGAAACTATTCTGTATATGCCTTATTATCTACCTTAAAGTCATTTACTGTGCTTGTCTTAAGGTTATTGAACATTAACAAATATAATTTGTGTTAATTTACAATACAACTTACAATGAATCCTCAATATATAGATACCATAGAATGAAAAAATGTACATTTCTTTCTAACTGCTAAATGTGCTATTTGAATATAAGAATGCATCATCTGTTTTGTGTTTTGTATTGATGAAAGAGCACTTGTCAAAAATCTAGACATGCACACATTTTTGTTCCATTTGTTTTTATAGAGAAAAAGACAGTAAATGAGACTTATGTGGGCAGGAAAAGTTGATTTTTCCATGTGAATTTATATTTTAATAGCAGAAAAGTATGGATAAATGAAAATATTCCTGGTTATTGTTAAATTTTTATTAATATCATTTTAGTTACTTCCACAATAGCCTAATGTGCGTCCTTTGAGGAACAAAGGCAAGATTCTGAAGTAAGCTATTTTAAATAAACTCTTACCATACATTAATATAAAATATATATATATATATATATGCTGTATATAACATCTATCTAAGTTTGTCCATCCATAATGTAGTGTTTATAATGAGAAGTAAACAATTCAGTAGTCACTAATCTTAACAAAGATTTCAAAAGATATTTTGGTGAACAGATATTTGCAATCTAATTGGGTTGAGGTTGTTATGGAGCTCCATACAAAGGTGTAAAGTGCAGTAGGAATTCAACAAGTGTGATCATTTACTCTGATTTACCCTCATTCATAAACTGCGGCCAGTGGTAATGTCTGTAGTTCCGGAACTCTGAGGGGCCGAGGCAGGGGATCATAACTTTCAGTCCAACCTGACCAACATACTGAGTGCTTGTGTCAAAGTCAAAAATAAAAAATGAGCTGCAGATGTAACTCAGCATGAAAGCCCTGGATTCTATCATTAGCACCTTAAATGGAAAGAAGCTAAATAATATATTTTAGGAAAGATATTTAATATAGAATATATAATTATGTAATATTATCTATAACATGTAAGTATTTAATTGTATTCTATGTCGAGATTTCTACAAGAAATTTGTAAAAACCTGTACATTACTATATATGCCATTAAACTAAATTTATGGATCCAACCATATTATCAAGACTTCTAAAAAGCATATGTTTTTCTCCAAATTCCAAGCAGAAGTAAATACTAACAAACAAATATTTGCAAATTGATTTTTCCACATATCATCAAAATAAATCACAGGAATGTTAAAAAAATAACAAGTGACTATCTGTATGACAACAAACTTATTTTCTCTACCTTGAGCTATGGTAGAGAAAAAGTCTAATAACAAATTTTTCATAGAGAGTCACTCTTGAACATTACTTATTTGCTTATCTCCACCCTTGTTTTTCATGTGAGTTTCAACTTTGAAAGAATCCAGGTTGTCTTCTAGTGTTGCTTTAAGAAATTAAGAATAAATAAATAAAAGTGTGCTAAACAAGTGCCCCCCCCAAAATGGAGTTCATAGCAATGCAAAATTAAATGCATGAAGATGGGTTGCTAACATGAGGAATTTTTTTTTTTGTCTTTACAGAGAATAAAACAAAAGAGGACAGAACAAAGCAGATCAGAACACAACAATGCAAGCAACACAGCACTTCAGGACAAGACAACTGGGTATTAACAGTAGCTACCATAATGTCTCTTTATTTGAAATAGTTGAGTGTAGCTTCACACACAACAATATCAAACATAACAAAATAGTATAAAACCATTAAGGAGAATGAAAGTATTATAGAGCATTCTGAACCAAATAACAGAAAATGAACTATGGCTACTATAATATCTCATTTCCCATAAAAAATTGTTTATACTATCACACATATTAAAATCCAATAAGATACAGCATAACGCAAGGAAAATTAATATAACAATATACATTTGTAGGGAGATTATTTTTAATACGCATTTTAATTAGTTAAAATAAATAACAACATAAATAACTTTGATATTTAAAATATTCAACCACAAATGAGTCTGTAAAGATAGAAAATTAGTGTAATGTGACCAGCTAGTAACTTTTATTATCTTGATCAGGTAATAGTGAAATTATAAATATAAATTTTATCCTAGTTATATATTCCATGATAGTTCATATCTTTGGTACAGTTCTTTGACCTCTATGCATAGTTAGTTGTTGGCATAAATTCATGCTTATTGTCTTTATACCCATAAGACTTTTATCTTGGTTTAGTGTTGAACTCATTAATAATTTACTCAAAAAAGAGGGGGAGGATGGAAATATCATAACAACTACTGTTTAATTTGAGAATTTTTTTTTATTTCATTCAAATGGAGTTCCTAAAAAAATCTTTGCAGTGGATCTAGTGAGTGAGAAATCCTCAAATCTCCACACTGGCCATAAGCTGTTTAAAGTTGCTAAGATAGACATGCTGTAAGGTGCCGTTGTTTGCTTCTCAAAGATGAAGGAAAGGAGATATGCTTCATATGTTATTCTTCTTTCCATATTTAGGGTTGGAATAGATCATCCCTTCCATCTTCAGGTAAATACACAAACAAGAGGAAAAGAAGATAGCCTAAACAGATTGCAGTTCTGTAGTTCTCCCTATCCGAAGGCAAAAAATAATGTTAGAAAAGAAAAGCACCACCCCTACCTAGCCACCATGTAAGAATTAATACAGGACTATAAATCTTGAGGGTGAGTGGAAGACTCTCATTTTCACAACAAAAATTGTCCTGGTGAGTTGAACAGCCTTGTAGTGTGAGATTCATTGTATGATACATAAGAAGAAATACATCCTTTTCATGCAAGACACCAAAATCTGTGTTTTCTTACACCCTGTCACTACTACAGCCGCTTATACTGAGCTATTTCTTATGGGTCCTGTAACATTGGGAAGAGAGTTGGAGTTTCAATAATTACATATGTGTATATTCACATTTTCCATCTGCTTTAATGTGCTAGTTTTTCATTCTTAGACAATAAATTTCTGCTTCCTGTTGTCACTGGGGGAGGTTGATCCTATTGTTGGATACAGAACGGCAAAAAGTAACATTGCAACTTGACATTGATTTATGATTTCACAGTTCTGTAGCTCAGAAATCTGAGCAGGCTCTGTGGGTTCTCTGCATGGTGTCTTGCAGACTAGATGAAGGTATTAGCCAGGTTGTTTGCATCTTGATTCTGAGGAAGAATCTACTTGCAATTCATGCTAGTTCAATATTGAATTCTGTGAATTTGTTAGACTGAGTTATTTGGTGGTTGTCAGGGGCCAAGTTCATCTCTTGAAGAAAGCTTCATTTCATGGCATATGATTCGCTTAATCACAAGACACCAATAATACGTCTATTTTTAATTTCTATTTTTATCCCCAGCAAGTGCAAATCCTCCACCATTAAGTGCTAAGGTGATTGAATCAGGACCACCTGTCTAACCCAGGACAGAGTCACTGTTCTGAAAGAAAATGACTAGTAACCTTAATTATATCTGCAGCTGGTTTTTGGCTGTGAAACGTGGACTACCCAGGGATGACATCATATTCACAGTGCCTGTAAAATATTAGGATATAAAAATCTTCAGAACAGTTGTATTTTTAGAATACTGCATGCAACAAAAGAATTTGAAACAATGTTCATGTACTGAGTCCTGTACATTTTCTTTGTTACAGATTGATTTTATTTCAATAGAACTAGGATTCTGTGGGTTTCGAAATAGCAGCCCACCTTCATGAGATGGCGCATTTGCAAAGACACAGCTGTTTACTTTCTCAGCTCTACTACACCAGTTACTATAGTTTCAGTTAATGATCACTCTTAGAACCTTAATGACATCTACGTGTGCCTCTGCACTGCCTGTTTCTATTGCCTTTGTTCTTTTGAAAATTCTTGTAGTGCAGTGTGGTTGTTTTTAAAATGCTGTCAGAGATGAAGACATCATTCGGTCCACTATTTTTCAATAGATGCCCACATCATTTTTTCCAGTTTGTAGTGTGTGATTATCAGAAATACACACAAATAACTACGGCCATAAGTCAGATAAATTTGATATTTTAGAGTCTTCTGCTTTAATTAGGTTTCAAAGAAATATCAATATGGTTAGAGTTTTAAAAATGTTTAGAGATATTTGATACAGACTTATTAAGAGGAAGAGTGTAAAGGTGTGAATCATTACAACATGGTTTAGTTAATTGCAAGAAACCAGACAGAAAGAAGGAAGGATAGAAAGTATCTTTTTGTCCAACCTCACTCCACATTCTAGGACCTATTCTTCTATCTACTTTACCCTTCTTGAATCCTTTCTTCTCTTTCCAATGTAGTCATAAGCACAAGTCATCCAAATATATATTTTCCCAAAATAGGATCTATTCAGCTGTGCATATCAATTAGAAGGCATCATATCTCCTTCCCACTATTTTTTGTTAAAATACTTCATTTAAATTTTTTGATAAAACACTCTATACCTTCATCAAAACAGTATTGCAATTTTACATTTTGCAAAATCTAAAATTGTTTTACCTGGTGCATAAAAAAATGAAAATTGTATATTTTTAGGAGACCATATAATCTTTTGATTACTCTATTTTGTAATTTTTAGATCTGAATATATATGAATATATGACTTGGGCTTATGACTACATTGGAAAGAGAAGAGAGGATTCAAGAAGGGTAAAATAGACAGAGGAATAGGTCCTAGAATGTGGAGTGAGGTTGGACAAAGAGATACATTGTCTGTCCTTTCTATCCTTCCTTCTTTCTGTCTGGTTTCTTGCAATTAGCTAACCCATGTTGTAATGATTCACACCTTTACACTCTTCCTCTTAATAAGTCTGTATCTTCAAATATTTATTATTTCCTCATGGTGAAAATCAAAAATCCTTCTTGAAATATGCAATGCGTTATCTGTAGATACAAGTACCACTCTCATTTAAATCTTGAATATTCTTAGAAGATGTGTTTTTAAGAGTTGGTGCCAGCTTCTGTCACAGAAATGGTAGGTAGTGAAACCTTACTGAGTTAGAAAGAAATTGAATCACTGGAGGTAAACATTTGAAGCGAATATGAGTTTTAATATCACATTTATCAGCCAAATCAAGGTTAGCAGGCATTCTTTATCAATGACTCTCACTATGATATGTACTGTATCCACTAAAAAGTTACGGGAATTTCTCGCTTTTGTGCACCAAGTTTCCCCCTGGTTTCCTTAGGACGGGTCACTAGATTTAGAAACGTGGATGAAGGTGGGCAAAGAAATGAAGGCTCATTATGAGATTTATGGGCCTGAGGGAGTTCCTTATAATGCCTTTTCCCTTTGGAATGTGCTAAAGGATTGTTTTGACCCTACACACGAAATGGTTTGCATGGCTAAAGAAATAAATCTGGATGAGGGCAGACCACTTTCATTTGATGGGTCAAAAAGAAACTATAAAACTCATATAGATAAATCCACTTTAACCTCATCACCCCCGGTAGAAAGTAAAAATATTAATACGGAAAATTCATCATCTGGTAGTGATAGCGATAGTAAAAGTTCTTCGGGGGAAGAGAAACCCTTGCCCCCAGATTACGCAGCTGAACTGGAGGAGGAAGCTGCTCGGTACCATCAGGACGAGTTGTTTCTGGCCTTTCGTTCACTTTCAAAAAACCTCCCAACAACAAACCAACGGGGTAAAAATAAGAAAACCCCTTTATCAAACATAGGGTTTATGGGAGCCATGCAACAAGCCCGTAAGGAAGGGCAAATGCTAGAGCACTGTTTCCCGGTCATTTTTCCTGGATCTGACGAGGAACCTCAGTGGGAGCCCATTTCCTTTAAATTA